>JAJOOS010080188.1:0-33450 GCA_029582725.1 Solanum chiquidenum | reverse complement strand
GGCTGCTGAAATTTGTAAATAGGGCCAATTTTAGTTTATCACAAATGGGTTTAGGGGATTTGGCTAATAACTAAATAAGATTAATTAATATAAATTAATTAATGAGCTTCTTAATTTTAACAAAATAAAATAATTAACTTAATTATAAATTAATTTAAGTCAAAACATAAGCCATTATATAACTAAACTAATTAACCGAATATTTAAGTAAAACTAAATATTTTTGAGACGATTTTCGAATGTTCATAAAAATATATTAATTATATATATAAAATATGTAAAATATAAGTAAAAGTTACAATAAGTGACATAATTTATTTAAAATAACTTGCAAACTATTTTCAAAATTTATAAAACTAATTATTTTAGATCGTTTAAAATGGAAGAAGCTCGATGATTAATTTATATTGTGGAGGTCCAAAATTGGGTGTCAACAATGACCGGTTTCTCCAAATTTTAGTTCTCTCAGCAATTATTTGATCCAAACTAGCTAACAAGTTGCGACAACCATTACTCGATATTCTGCTCCTGCACTGGATCAAGCAACCATGGTCTATTTCTTACTCTTCCACTACACCAAGTTATTTCCTACTAAAACACAATATCTGGATGTAGAACCTCTATCAGAGGGTGATTTTGTCCAATTAGTGTTTGTATCTCCAATGATATGCTCATGGCCTGACTATCACAAGGAGAAGTCATAAGCTAACTTACAACACTAATAGGAAAAGAGATGTTAGGTCTAGTCACTATGAGAGAACTAATTATGGGGTAAACTCAAAGCTTTAAGGGGTGGATTAAGAGAACTAAATGCATAAATGGCCTCCTATACTCAGAAGTTATTATGTGCTAGATAGAAACTAGATATTATCCAACAACAGCTGGCGTATCAACCACTCAATTTGGCCCTAGTAGAAGAACATACTCAAATGGCAAAGGTTAGAAAGTGGAGTGACATCGAGGAACAAGGGCTGAAACAGAAATCAAGAGTCAACTGGATAACTGGTGGGGATGCAACACCAAATATTTTCATGCTTAGATGAAAATGAGAAGTGGCAGAAATATTATTCCTCCATTCATGATACTAGTGGACTTAGAGCCCGTCTGGATTGACTTAAAAAAGTGGCTTTTAAGTCAAAAATAAAAAGTCAAACTGAAATGACCTTTAAGTCAAAAAATAAAAAGTAGGGAGGCGACCTACTTTTTGTTTTTGACTTATTTTAAGTCATTTTTGACATTGTTTCCTAGCTTATTTTAAGTCATTTTTTACATTGCTTCCTAACTTATTTCAAGTCATTTTTGATTTATTTTAAGTTATTTTATTTTTTTATATTTTTCAAACATTTTCAGAAATAAAAAACTGACTTAGTAGTAGGTTTGACCAACTTTTATGTCAATCCAAACAACCTCTTAGACTACAGGACTCAAAATTGGTGGAAAGAGGAATTTATATCTTCCTTTACTAATCTTATGGGTACAGCAGCAAATCAGCTTCCTTGTCCAAATATAGAGGTGATCGGAGAGGGGCCATGATTATCCTATCCCCAAAAGTGTTCCCTTATAGCTCCTATGACTGACCAGGAGGTTATAGATGCAATAGCAGGGATGCCAGATAAAAACACCTGGTATTGATGGTTTTCCCGTGGAGTTCTTCCTAAAGTAGGTCTACAGTCAAAGAGGATGTATTGTATGCAATGAAGGAGTTCTTTGAAACTGGGAGGTTATACAAATATGTTAGTTGTACGGCTATTACCTTGGTACCCAAAGTTAATACCCCAACTCATGTCAAAGACTATAGGCTTATTGCTTGTTGCTCCACTATTTACAAGGTAATTACCAAGATCCTAAGTAATAGGATTAAACCAGTTATAAGTGATCTTGTTAGCCCCTCACAATCTGCTTTCATTGAAGGAAGAAGTATTATAGATAATATACTATTTAGTCATGAGCTCATGAAATGGTACTTTAGGAAAGGCTTATCACCTAGATGTACTATGAATGTTGATTTGAGAAAAGCTTATGACTCTATAGAATGGGAACTTTTGAGAGGACTGTTTGCTGAACTAAGCTTTCCATTAAGTTTATTGGCTAGATAATGGAATGCATATCTAGTGTCTCCTATTCCTTGATCATTAATGGAGGACTGACCAAACAGTTTCAGGGAAGAGAGGCATTAGGCAAGGGGATTCAATGTACCCTTACTTATTTGTCCTAGCTATGGAGTATCTACAAAGGGGGATGAATGTACTGAAGAGGAATCCACAGTTCCATTTTCATCCTAAATGAAAGAAGTTTGCGGTTGCACGTATTTGTTTTGCAGATAACCTGTTGATGTCTTGAAAAGCTGATTTAGAGTCCATCCAGTTACTTTAGGAGGCATTTCATAGTTTTTTTGTGGTTTCAAGGCTACAAGCAAATGCAGAGAAAAGCTCCATCTTCCTTAGTGGGGTGAAATCTGAATTGAAGCAAGCCATACTAACAATATTGGGATATGTTAATGGAGAAATCCCTTTCAAATATTTGGGGTACCTATCTCTTTGAAGAAACTTACTATAACTCAATGTATGCCATTGGTAGAGAAGATCACAAAGAGAGTTAGGTGCTGGATAGCAAAAATTTTCTCTTATGTTGGCTTTATTCAGTTGATTAAATCTGTAATTTTTGGAGTGCAAACCTACTGGGCACAATTTTTTGTTCTTCCAAAGAGAATCAACTGAATGAAAGAATATGCAAGATTTATTTGTGGATAGGTTCAACTATTAGGTCTAGGAAAGCATTGATTTCATGAGAAAAGTTATGTCTTCCTAAGACTGCGGGTCCCAGAACATAATCAACTTGAGTCTGTGGAATAACACTGTTATTTTGAAGTTATTATGGACAATACATTCGAAAATGATTGCCTATGGATTAAGTGGGATAATACCTACTATATAAGGAATGAGAATATAGATCAGTGCTATATACATCTACTGCAACATGGGTTGTGAGAAAGATCCTAGAGATGAGAAATTTCTAAGGAATATGGTGACACAAGGTGATATTACAACATGAGAAATTTCTAAGGAATATGGTGACACAAGGTGATATTACAACAAAGCTGAATACAGTAGTGGTGGGTGGTAAATTCTCTATTCATAAGATGTATCTTAACCTGTTGCCAATTCATCCTTTAAGTTTGCTGGAAGAATATTGCTCTAAAACAGAATATTCATCCTAGGCATAAGTTTATATTATGGTTGGCTGCTTGGAAGAGGTTAGCTACTGTTGAGAGGTTTCTCAAATTCGGCATTCAAGTACCAATTGAATGTGCTTACTGTGAGGTAGGGGTTGAGACTTTTGATTACCTTTTCTTTGCCTGTCCTACTGCTGGCTCTTTGTGGAGAAAAATGTTGAACTGGATGGGATCACTAGACCTGTGGGAAGCTGACATACTGAACTAGCTTTGGGCAAATAGTTGGGCAAGCAAGAAAATAGGAATAGGTACAATAACCAACTGTATTTGCAATGGTAGTCTATGTTATTTGGAAGCAAAGGAATGCCATAAGATTTCAAAAGTCTTCCTTCCAATGTGGAAGGTTATGCAAGGAGATTGGACTCTACATCCATGCGTGTGGTAGAGACCTGCAGAAATGGACGGAACCATTGCAGAAGCTAAACAAAATTCCCTGATTTTTATACTTCAGTTGGAGGAGGCTACTGATACTTTGTCGTGATAGGTTACTAATGTAAATAATTGAGTCTTTCTATTTTCCAGGTTCAACTAGGAGACTGTAGTAGAACATGAGAAGTAAGTGGGCAACTCTTACTTAGATTTGTAAAGTGCACTTTTTTGGTATCAATGACATTGATACTTCAAAAAAAATTACTTTCGAATAGCTAAATAATAAAATACAATAATTTTGAGACATGACAAAAACATGAAGACCAATGATAAGTGAAAAAGTAATATTTTGGCTATGTATTTTTAAAAGAAATGTTATGTAATAAATAATCACGTCACAGTGTTACCAAATAGTAAAGATGTGATACTACAACTCGTTATTTGAGTTACTTTGAATCTTTTCATTTCTGTAGATTAAAAAACTATTAAGTATCATTCATTTATTCAAGAATTATGAGGGTTAAAATTTTTAACTAAAGAATTTAACATATAATTTGTGTAAGATTTGTTAGGCGATCCCCAAGAATTCGACGTTGAGCGTGCTTAGGGCGTACAATCGGGCGCTTAGGGAGTAAGTCTTATAGAACACTCGTCTCAGAGTATTTCTCTAGAGCCCCGCCCCGAGGCGAGTCCCAATAGAGTCTTTTAAAACATTGATAATGATATCATCAACCTAAACAACCAAATAAATACACAAGTTTGTGCAAAAAACACTAGGTGATCAGCTCCACTACGAGTCATGCCGAACTCTTGAATCACTGTGCTAAACTTCCCAAACCAAACTCGAGGAGGCAGTTTCACACTATAGAGTGACCTACGCAATCAACATACAAGACTACTAGACTCCCACTGAGCAACAAAACCTGGTGGTTGCTCCATATAGACTTCTTCCTCAAGATCACCATGCTGAAAATCATTTTTAATGTCCAACTGATGAATAGGTCAATGATGAACGACAACCATAGATAGAATAAGACCTAAAATGCTATTTTAGCCACGGGAGCAGAAGTGTCACTATAATCTAGCTCAAATATCTAAGTATACCCTTTGGCAACAAGGCAAGCCTTCAGCCGACCAACCTGACCGTCCGGGACAATATTGACTACATAAACCCAATGGCAACCAACAATAGATTTACATGCATGAGGGAAACAAGCTCTCAAGTACCACTCATACGTAAAGCAGACATCTCATCAATCATAGCCTACCTCCATCTAGAATAAGAAAATGCTTCACTTGTAAGTCCTAGGAACTGAAATAGAGGACAAAAATGATACAAAGGCATAATGTGGCGAGGATAGACAATGATAACTCAAGAAAGTATAATGTAGGTTAGCATTTTGAGTGGATCTTATACCTTTTTAAAGTGCTATCGGTTGGCTAGGAGTAGGCAAGCCTATAGTAGGAGCATGGGCCGACGCATGACACGAATCATCTAGGACTAATGTTGGATGTGGACGATGAATAAGTCAAAAGTGGTGGCACTACATCTAGAGATGTAGAAGTAACCATAGATTCATCAAAAGTCTGTGCAGGTAAGACCTAAGGTATTTAAGACCTCGTATACATTAGAATGATCAAAAGATGTACAGTAAGGTTGAGATTCAAAGAACGTGACATCGACGGACATAAGGTATCGATGAAGATTAGGTGAATAACAACGATACCCTTTTTGAACTCGAAAGTAACCAAGAAAGAAATATTTGAGGGCACGAATGACTAATTTATCTTTTATAGGGGCTAACTTATGAACAAAGCATGTGCTCCCAAAGACACAAAGGGGGAAAGAGTAGAGATGTGACTGAGGAAATAGTATAGACTATGGAACCTCTATTCTGAATAGAAGATGAGGGCATTCTATTAATTAACAAGCCGCAAGGACTACATCTCCCCAAAAACACAACGAAACATGGGATTCAATGAGAAGAGTGTGAGCGGGCTCAATGAGATGCCTATTCTTCCTTTATGCTACACCATTTTGTTGAGGGGTGTACGGACAAGATGTCTGGTGAATAATTCTTTGGTGAGTCATAAACTCTTGATCTTGGGAGGAAAAGTATTCTAAGGCAGTATAACTACGAAAAGTCTGAATAGAAACATCAAATTGATTTTGTATTTCAGCAAAGAAACTTTTGAATATAGAAAATAACTCTGAACGATCTTTTATTAAGAAAACCCAAGTGCATCTTGAATAATCATCAATGAAACTAACAAAATAACGAAATCCTAAGGGTGAATTGACTCTACTAGGACCCCAAATACTAGAATGAACTAACGAAAAAATAGACTCTGAATGACCCTCAGTACTACGTGAGAATGTAACATGAGTGTGTTTCCAAGCTGACACGATTCACAATCTAATGTGGACAAACTAGACAAAATAGGCACCCTCTTTTGCAGCTTGGATAGACTCGAATGTCCCAAATGTTTGTGAAATAAGTCTGGAGGATCTGTGAAGGAGCATGTTGTGATGGAATTTGAAGAGGTAAGATAGTAAAGGCCTTGTGATTCATGTCTTGTGCCAATCATCTGTCCCGTACTGTAGTCTTGCATGAGAAAAAAATCATCAAAAAAGGTTATGCCACAATGTAGTGCAAGCGTCAAACAACTAACAGATGCCAAATTCAAAGGAGAATCAAGGACATATAAAACAGAGTCTAGAGTGACAGAAGATTGGGGTTTGGCGTCTCCAACCCCTAAAGGTTTTGTTTGGATCCCATTAAC
Organism: Solanum chiquidenum; assembly: GCA_029582725.1. NCBI lineage: Eukaryota > Viridiplantae > Streptophyta > Magnoliopsida > Solanales > Solanaceae > Solanum > Solanum chiquidenum. The sequence continues at coordinate 27,065 of JAJOOS010080188.1, read as the reverse complement.
TAAAGTAATAGCAAAGAGAGATTGTGAATAAACAATATCAAACAAAAGTGATTTATTACCAGAGATATGATCAGAAGCTCTTGAGTCTATTATCCATGATCCAAGAATACTAGACTGTCCATGATCCAAGAGTACTAGATTGTGAAACACAAGCAAAAGAATTACCCGCAACAGAAACATTAGGTTGTGCAATCGAAGCTACTTGTGGAGACATTTGCTTACTTGCGCGATACTAAAGGGACTCATCATATTTTGTCTGAGTAATATGAGCATTATTCGAATCCCCGTAGTTTTGGAACCAAAGCATCACACCCAAAAGACATTGTGTGAAATTTCTCTTGGAAAACAAGGAACACTTGATTACAGAGATTTTTGTTGTCGGAAAAATCTGGATCTCGTTGGAAACAACCTGAAATTGCCGGAATCAGGCCTAAGTCCATGACCCATGATCCAAGAGTACTAGACTGTGAAACACAAGCAAAAGAATTACCCGCAACAAAAACATCAGGTTGTGCAACCGAAGTTACTTATGGAGACGTTTGCTTCCTGAAGGAACACATCATATCTTATCTGAGTAATATGAGCATTATTCCAATCCCCATATTTTTTAAACCAAACACATCACACCAAAAGACATTGTGTGAAATTTGTCTTGAAATACAACAAGAAACACTTGTTTACAGTGATTTTGGTTGTCGGAAAATGTGGATCTCACCGAAAACAGCTGGAAATTGTTGGAACCTTAATTTCGGCGATCAGATCTGGTAAAATATTGCACGGGTCTGGTCGGAATGGCTGGACGACAACAATAGAAAAAAAATTCTCAAACAAATCGACTGGAAGAGCCTTCAGCACGTGAGCCAATTCTCACCGGAAATTGTCACCTTTGATTGGCACGTGAGAGCATGTGGAGTGATATTTTTTGGTGGTTCTGGCTGGGGTTTGGTCTCCTGAGCTTTTTGAGCCTCATGGTGGTGTTGGTTTTCGCACAACACCTACTGAATAAAAACTGACACAAATCAGTCCCAACAACCATCAGAAATTAACGCACGGTGACTTGTTTCTTCCCTTGAATTTTCTCACCAATGCTTTGATACCATGTGAGAAATATAGGAGAAAAATATTATTGAATTGTGTATTGACATTATTACACGGAGACCTTATTTATAGACACTATAATACAACTAAATATTATTCCTATTTTGAAATGGAATCTTGGACTCTCCAGATCAGCTTCCATGGTCAGCAGCACTTGGTTGGTTGTCCCATGTCAATACTACTTCTTTGGCCACCAGCGACATCAAGAATACTACTTCTCTGTATGCATCTCTCACAGAAAAATTGTTTATTCCTTTGCCATTCCATACTTATTTCCAGTAGTGCCTCTGAACTGAGATAAGGCACTATATACTTCAGTTATCCCAATTCCCAAATATTTAGAAATCTTCTGAAGGTATGCTCCATCCCTGCTCAGACCATACTTCAGCCACTGTTGTTGGCATAAGTTGTAGATGTCTGGATATATTTGTTTCAATCGTCCATGACCAATCCAGAAAAGAACGTTGCAAGCTTATGATAAAAGGAAGGAGCCTGGCCAATGGCATTCTTGTGGTTTTTTAAACCATGTTTTCAGATGATTTTTATGTTTAATTTATCTATTGTTAAGCTCTGCTCATACAATCTTCAAGTTGTCCAAAATGAGCTAATTTAACTCCAGAAACTAGGTCAACCAAAATAAATAAAATTGTGGAGACTTTGTATCATTTACTTCCCTCCACACACCTTTTTATCCCGTATCTGCAATTTCTCATACCTTTGCAAACTCCCTGTAATCTATTGATCATTCTCCTACGTTATTACCAAACCCTATTGGTCCATCATCCATGAGGGGGGTTGGGCACTGTGATTTGCTGGGGTTCACAGCGGCATATTGGTGAGGTTACAGGGAGTTCAGTAGCTGTAGCAGTTGAAGACGGTGATGGAGGGCACAAAAAGGTAGTGGAACTTTTGGATTTGTGCTCAATAATATATTGACCCTTAAACCATAGAATTCTGTTGGTATTTTTCTTTTCTAATGAGATGATCGTAAAGTGTGTTGAGTGAAAGTAGACAAGGAAGGAAAGTAAATTTTCTTTGACATTGTACTACTTTCAACCATGAATGGTGATAAGACTTCGGTGCGATTGTAGCATAATCTCTTGTTGGTTTTAACCTACATCTAGTTCAAATACCACTTCGACTGTACTTCTTGAAGGGAGGATGAAAACACGTTACTGTATTAGTACTTCCTGATGAGATGTCTAACCCTCACCCTTTTTGTTTCCAAAGGTCATAAGTAGCAATTTCTCATCCTATTGAACTATATTCTCAAGTTTTACCTTTCAAATCAAAAGAATCATATTGTGATATAGGAAAGCTCGTAGGTATTATGACTTTTAACGAGCAAAGTTTTCGACTGTTAATTTCTATTATAGATTGAATATGCAGTAATTGTTTTGGTTCAGTTTACTATTGGTAATTATTGTCTATCTGGTGGATTGGTGAAAGCCTCCTTTGTTACTTGATAACACCTTAACACATATAACAAGATGATTGGAATGTTATAACGATGGCTACTCTTGTTTTCATTTCTCTTTCTCTATGTAGCCTTCATGGAGACACTGGTATCTAATTCACTTAGTGGATGTAGAACTCCGGGATGAGCTCTGTTGGGTTGATATTTTACTCTTTCAATTCTTCACTGTATGTTGGAAATAGTAGAAAAATACCATCATAATGGTCTGAACTTTGTCTTCTTGTCAGGATTTGATATTTCAAGCTGACTGGACTCTCATTTTTATAGCTTCCGGCTACTGTCGATAATATGGAAATGTTTGTTACAGAGTTGCCTGGTACCTACTATGCATATCAAGCCAAAAGTAGGAGCAGCTGGAGATACCATCTACTTCATCTATTCACTACTTACCAAATCAAACAATGCATAAGAAATAATTTATGCATAACTAATACACTCTATTGAGCATTATTTTTATACACTCTATCAAACGACTAAGTTTATTATTTCATGTTTTATCCTTCCAAAACGAAATGTCTTATGATTAGTTGCTTGCGCAATAACTACAACTACAATAGTTGCTGCTACAAATGCAACTTGGGTGGCTAGTGCTTGTTGAGCTGCTTGATGTGCCATGATAACCTGATTCATAGCAAAAACAAACAGAATGTGATGGAATATAAATAAACGTAATCACAATAACCACCAATAAGTAAGATCTTTTTACTTTTTAATGATGCTAAAATTTGATATGCTCAAAATTACACCTGAAGATGAGGTAACACAATCATATGCAAATATAGTAATCCAAATAACTGGGTCGAATTCCACATGAAATAAGGAGAAATACTACTAATTGGACAAATATTTGATTAGCGGTCTAATTTCTATTCTGTGAAAGTAGATTTGTTTTGTTTTAATATAAAGACTAAGATTGCAGAAATAACTTTGTGATAATCTATATGACTAAAGAACTAAGGTCGTTTCACCTTAATGGGATGTACCGTTTTTGGTTTTATGCAATTATAGATAATCGAGTTTCTAGATAATATATGCACTTAATCTCTATAACATCACTCAATCTTTTTCAAGAGTTAAACAATTTATCTCAACATTTTCTAAATTAATACGAGTCATTCAAATAAGAACAACTAATTATGTCATGTAAATTCAACTTATCCCTAAGAGAATCTATTAAACAAAGGTTAGCGCCTTGAATTCATGCAAACTATTTCTATCAAATTTTAATTTACTTTCTCAAGTAAAACTAAGATATTATGTCGTAGATTGATGTTTGCAACCACCAACCAATCAAGAAAATAAGAAATGGTTAGATATACTAGTTCTCAAAAATCATACAACACACAAAAACCTTATAGATGTTACACCTCCATTGAGTCACAACCTCGATAGAGGATTTAGTTATTCATTGCAAAAAGAAAAAAATAACAAGAATTGGTTGAAGTCATAATGCTTACTTTGAATTAAAAATGATAGAATTAATTTTGTTCTTCGTTCTTTACAAAATCTTCGAAAACTAGAGAAAGAAATATTGCAATTTATCAATTCTGATAACTCTCTATTACAAAATCCTATGAAAAATATTTATAATAGCCCACAAATTTGAAATCCTTTTAATTAAATTATCCACGGACACCATCGACGGTCTCTTCCATATGTTGTGCATTATACTCTGTTGTAAGTTCAGCCTTAGGGTTTCTGATCCTCCATTGTGGATTGATTCACGGATTGTGGGTTCTGTCATAGGTCTTTCCATCAACTTGATACTCTTCAAATGTATGAATTTTGAATGTGACATACGGTCCATAACTTGTTCATTTGCAGACCATTCTTTTTGCACCTTCTCTGAATATTTTAACGATAAGACCACGGTCATATCTCAATTGAAGGTCATGGATTTCAATTTTATGGTAATTTCTCGATTTTTCCTCCTTTGGCTTTTTTGACATCTAATACATACAAAATAATATTGATAAAAACATAAATTCACTCACAAACTTATTTCGAAGTGTCAGTTACACGCTTAATCTATCATATGACGATCTAGTATACATCTGTACTACTCAAAAGTGAAATTATTTTGCCCTTGAGATGTATACCACCACTCTCATAATGGGAGGTGTATCACACTCGTGCCACATTAATATCATCTCATTGCCACATCAGATGCCATGTCAGATTTTGTTAAAAAAAATATTCATGTCATTCAATTGCTTCTTCTTCAATTAACACCACCATGGAACCACTATGATTGTCACTCTATTAGTACCAAATCTATATATTTCAGCACAAAAAATCAAAATAGCTGCCACAAATTTCATCACCTACGATCAAATCCACCATCGGAATCACACTATCACCATCATCCCCACAAAAATTGTAAAAATCCACCACAAAATTCAACACCGATAATCAAACTCATCACCAAAATCACATCATTACCATCAAAAGGTACAAACCCACCACTAAATATTGCCACCACTATTATCAATTTTGATATCTTCTTCTTCACCACCTTCATTCCCACTTCTTTGTCACCCACCATCCATCACCAACGAATTCATCATTATATTTTATTTTTAAACTCAATCATCAATTTTATCAACCACCAACAAAGTTGAAGAGAAATATTGAATACAATGGAGATGGAGAAATCGATAAACGTTAAAAGAAGATATGATTGAACGTGGGGGGGGGGGAGGATTTTGATGGTGGTGAGGTGGAAGAGGATAGGCGTGGGGTGATAGGGTGGGGTGATTTATTTTTTTACCAAAACACGCTTTTATTTTTTTTTACTTTTATTTTTATTTTTTGTGCCAAGTCAGTTTTAATGGGTAAATAATTCCCCTTTTGATTAGTAAAGGTGTGTAATAGGTTGTCGTAATAGTTTAAACGTGTAACTGACTTTTTGGGACAAGTTTAGAGGTGAATTAATGCCTTTTACCAAACAACATTCTTGAGTAAATTTAAAATAGAGAAAATGGTAAAAAATACCCCTCAACTTTCATTTATTAATTGACCTTACTCTTACTATTAATATTGATTTATTCATACCTCTACCGTTAATAAACGTATCATCCGTACCCCTCAATTGGATTGAAATCCCCAAATCAACTAAAATTACCCAATTTCCTTTTTTCTATCTGAACCGACCCACTTAACCAAATTAATTCATACCAAATTAAATCTCCAAACCCATCTCTTTAATCTTCTTCATCTCCTTCCTTCATTGAAACACTTTTGAATCTTCATCATCTCCTTATATCCATCTCTACATAAATCATGGTTTAACGAAGAATAATGTCACGACGCGAGAGCACCCCCTAGTCGTAACACGGCGTACTCAACCTCGAAGAGGTCTTATACAAGCCTCATAGATCATTCATTGCATAATATACTTGAAAATAGAGAAGAATTAAAAACTTTCTTCACACACGGAGATACTTTCATTAAATAGCAAGCGGAAGACTTTCTAGACTTTATACAATATGTCTCAAACCATCTAATATTTGAATACAACATTGGGACTAAGCCCATACAAAACTTAAACAAAGCTAAAAGACATAAAAGGAACATGTTGGGTTTTGTCCTCGAATCTATGAGGACTCACCAAGTCTTCATCTTCAAGCACCTTAGAAACCTATCCATCAACCATAGGACGCCAACATCCCCAATCCCTACACTTTGGTAAAAAGGGAAAAGAATGGGGTTAGCACATTAGATGTACTAAGTATGGAAGCCATGCAAAAACATGCAAAAAGGGACATTTATTGAGATACATGTTTTTATGCCATTTTGGTAAAACTTCATGAAATTCAAGCATAAAAGTAACAATACTCAACCATAACCAACATACAAGTCATTAATCATTTTAGCACATACATCACATGTAAACCATTTCCTTTACCTTTAACCATTCACCTCAAGTAACCTTTATACAACACTTTGTGCAATGTATGGATAGCGTCCCATACCACCATCCACACCAAAGCATCACCCTAAGGTCACCAAAGTGAACTTACCATTTAACATGCTTCATATTACGAGTAATCATACTTAACTAGTACCAACATACAACACATAAACACATTCATCAAGTAAGTCATTTCATCATCTTAGGGCCTCCATCTAAGGTTACCCTAAGACACACCTAAGTAAGACATGAAGTGGCCGCCCATACAACCTCTTCATACCACACCTAGGTATTCCTCAAGGCTACAATAGACAAGAACCTTTCTATTTCAACATAACATGCTAAGTAACTCATTTTATCAATATAAGTCATTCATTCATCATTTCATTTAGACAACAAGTCAACATTCATCATTAGATTCATTTAGGATACATTCATGCATTTAGAGGACTTTCATTCATTAGCCATTAAGGCTTAGAGAACTCACTATAGCTTACTCGTGCAATGTATAGATAGCATCCCATACTACTACCTACACTTTGTAGTACTTATCAAGTAACTAGAGTGCACATCTCACATGATGGGAATAGGCGTTTAACCGACATAGACCATGCAAGCTAGACATGGAATCCGGTGTCATAAAACCCCACACCGTGGAAGGTGTTCTACTTGCCAAGAGTAGAACTAGTACACATCCTATGTAGGCACATAGTTTATGGGATATCCAAAGATGGTCATTGGACTCTAGCCTAACATTGGGAAGAGCCACCATCTTAACCATATCTACTCGGTGCTTAGCCTTAGTTCCCATAGAGTAGTTCAATTCGTTAACATTATTACCCATGAGAGGGTGCCCCTTTGGCCTACCGAGTCATGGTACATTATAAGGATAGCTCATTAAATCCCCATGGAAGGGTGCCTTAGGCCTACCGATTCTTCATTTAAGGGTGCCTTAAGCCTACCGGTCCAAGGTTCATCATTTCACACATGAGAAGGGCTACCACCATTAGGTCTACCGATTTCATGGTTTTTACATTCACATAGGGTTCTAGACTCATCATGAAGGGGCACCAACTTTAGGTCTACCGATTCAAGTCATAGTCTAAAATTCCTCATTAGTCATTTATATAAGGGCTACGAACATAAGTACTACCGTTCAAGAAATTCATTCATTCATTCATTCATTTATGAAGAGGCTGCCAACATTAGGTCTACCAATTCAAGACATTAAGACATCAAGTCAAGATACATTCATCACTCATATATGAAAGGAATGCCATAGCCTATCGATCCATATTCATCAATTTAAGAGATCACATTCAATATAGCTTTCATTAGTCAAGAAGAGGTCACCTAAGCCTACCAATTCAAGATACTTCATTCATGATCACATTCATCAATACAAGAAAATGATGCATTAGCCTACCCATTCAATGTATCACAGTCATCATTATAGAACACTTCACATTCATTATCAACATTCATGAGTCTTAGAGAGAAAGAGAGTATACTATCAATCACAACACATCCACAATCTATACAAGATCCTCATTCCATCATTGAAATTCACATGCACATAACCAACAAGTAAACACCTCCATCATAAGTGGTCACACATCAATAGATCATAATTCTATATCAACATAACTCTATCTCAACCCATATATACAAGATACCACAATATATAAGACCATTCATATGATTCCATATCTAATTCATCATCATTCTAAGCAATTCAACAAGATTCCATTCGATCTTACCTCTCCAAGCCATGATCCTCACATCACCAACAATTCACCATAATTAGACATAGATAATGATACAAATCAATAATCTAAATCAATCTACTCATAAATCCATCATCATTCATTCATAATCATAAAACCCACTTCATAAACCAAATTTAGGAATTTAGAGAAATCATGGGTTCATAGATTTTTTCATCATAGAAACATCAATTAAACATCAATATAATCACAACTTATCAATTGAAATCATTTGATTTAAGAACCCATGAGTTTGAGTAAGAGTTAGGGTTTTTCATCAACTTTGGAAACTTCAAAACCATTTTGAAATTGACTCTAGGGTGATAGCTAACCCTAGATGAAGGAATATCATACCTTATTAGATGAATACCCTTTAAAATTGAAGAAGAAACACTTGAAAATCCACAACCCTAGCTTGAACTTGACCTTGACCTTCAATGGAGTTCTAGAGAGAACTTTTGGGGAGAGAAGGGTTTTGTTTTTGGGAAATATGAAGAATGAATTCTAAAATACCATTTTAATGTTTTAATACCTTAAAATATTTAAAATAAACTTCCATATATTAATTAGAACTTGGGGTGAATTTACCAACTCACCCCTAAGTTGGACGTGTCCCCTGACAGTTGCAGGTTCAATCTAAGCCAACCAAACCACAGATCGTGGTCTGGTCCACGCCCCATCGATGGGAGTCCGTGGTTTGGGACTGAGCGTGAACTTGGAGGGACTGTAACTACGAACCAAGACTACTGGTCTTGGTTTGCCCCACGAGCCATAGGTCATGGCCGTAGTTTGGCCACTTTTGGCCAATCATGGTTTTTCTTTGGGGATTTTGGGGTTAAGCTTAGGGTCATCCTCCAGGACCCTTAGGGTGGTCCTTGGGGAGTCGTACCTTGACGTCTAACCCCTAAACACCTCAACCATGGTTCGAAACAACATCAAACACCATCAACACTTAAGGCAACTCAAATGCACACACGTTAGGCTCTAGTTTCACTAGTTCATTTTTAGGGTCGTTACAAATAATGAATTAACACGAAATTTTAGGAGAGAAGATAAATTATGTACACGTTAGGCACTTGAAAATCACTGTTGGTCCCCAAACGAACCCTTGACATGAATGGCTACTTAGAAGAAGATTACAATATGCATATGAAAGCTTAAAACTGATGAACATTTAAATAATTAACTGAGTCTCAAAGATGTCTAAAAATACAAAGTATAAATGACAAAAAAGTTAGTTAAAACATCTGAAAAGAAAACTGAAATGCATCTCTAACCTGTCTATCTATAAAGCTTCTACTGTCTAAATATAAGCATCGAGACAAGACTCATGACAACCTCCAAACACTACTACTAAGCAATGAAACTGGAGTCCTTTGAAAGTAAGGAGGTATCACCAAAAGCTGACAAGTAGTTGGAATGATCTCAAAGAAGTGCCCGTTGATGATCTTGAATACCTAACCTGCATCATATAATGATGTAGCATTGAATGACGTTAGTACATGAAATGTTCGATATGTAATAAAGCTAAAGGAAACAGATAATTGAACTAAATAAAGATGATAAATTACTCAACTAAAGTAAAACATGAATATGAATGAAATCATTAAAAAGCTTTATAATAGACATGTAATGATAGCAAATACTAAAATAATATACTTTACTTTTTGTGGGAGTTTCTCTAACCGAAAACCATCACTATGAGCTTCGTGATGATATAACGTTTTTCCCACGTTGTCAGAACCTCCCTATACTTTGCCGAGGTATAAGACGCAACTTAACTTATGGATCCACTAATAGCCTTCTTGAGGCGGTGAGGAGTCACCCAAATTTGGTACAATCCTATCTACTTTGGCGGCGCATTTTATGGGGTTTGAGTTGTATTAAACCTTACACAAATTGATGCTCAATATTACTTTTAAAATATATGTATTAATTCTCATATAATAACACTCACTGGTTGAGTTAATACTCAATAGATCCTTTTTAGGGAAAACTGATCTTTAATTTATTGAAAGAACATTCTTCTGAAACTATTATGCTCTTCTTAAAATAAATATTTTTCTCAATACAAAATAGTGAATTTTGAATCATTAGTGTTCCCTAAAAAAACTCTTCTCAGTTGATTTCTTAAAATACTTGAACTTACTTTAAATCAGAAGTCAATGCATGAAAATAATTATGCAAAAGCTTTCAAAAATTCTCAACTAAACAGGGCTCATGTGATAAAATAAGTATGAACAACAATTCAAGAATCAAAATATAAGAAGTACTACAATGTCAATGATAAGAATCATAATTCAATAACAAGGAATAGAGGTCAATTCGAAGTTCATGAAAACATAGATAAAAATCCTAGATTTAACTCTTACTAACTAAATTTTAGATGTAGGGCATAAGGAAGAACTTAGTCCATCACTATGAGTAGCCTTACAAACCTAGAAGAACAAAGTTTTTGAAGAAACTTGAACAAGATGCTTGAAAATCCTAGTTTCTACCTTAGTTACGGTGGTTTATGAGTTTGAGGGATAAAAGTGTAGAAACTAAGTCATAAGCGTGAAAACCCTTTTAGGACATGCATAATATTGTGGCTTAGACTTAGGAAAACTGGGAAAATAAAAAAGAAACATCGATAAAAACTGTCGAAAACCTTCCACGAGGCCATCTATGGTTTGTGGTTTGATCTACTAGCCGTAGATCCCATCCGTGGAAGTCAGACTGAAATTTTGAGTTTCTGAAGTTCATTCTACGAGCCCAAATTATGGCCCGTAATTAGATCCGTGGAAATCAGGCCCAAAAATAGGTTTCAGAACTTCATTCTACGGGCCCAAATTATGACCCATAGATGCTTCTACGACCCGTAACTGGGTCCGTAATAATTTGACCCAAAAGATGACTTACATAACTTTGTACTTGAGCGGATAGTATGGGTTGTACTTCATCTACCACCCGTAGATTAGGTCCATATTTACCTCAAGTTTGAACTTAATTGAGAAACGTTTCACATCGTAATAAACATTATTATTGTGAGAGACTACATTAATCAAGAAGGGAATTGCAGGTTGTGAACATTAATGCCATACTCATAACCTTCAAATATGGCTTTAAGAAATATTTACAAGACAGTAGTATATAATATTTATATTCAGGTTAGTATTAGATATATCGACAATGTTGGTATTTTTCTTCATTTGCGATATGATATATTTTCTCATCTTTTTTTAAACATATAAAATATAAAAAAATTTTACATGTTTTTAAGTGCATATTATTTATTTGTATATAGTAGAGAAAAATATTTACCGTGGTGAAGTAAATTGAACAACATATCATATTTTGAAATAACAATATATTGTATAACGTTGAAAATATTTTTTATGTTTTCACTCCTCTTTCTTTTATAGAAGTACTTATTATCTAAACAATTTCAGATTTCGTAAAAATAAGAAATTGAAGTTCTTTAATGTGTCCTTATTATTACATTGTCTATTATAATTTTTTTAACATTAATTAAATAGTTATAAATATTTTGAAAATGAAACATACAAAAGTTATGAATAATATTTAAGAGTAGAATTTACAAGTAAGATGAAAATACATGAGTTATGAATTTTGTTAGACACTAAATGCATTGATTTTATTTGTAAAAATAAATGAATGTGAAAATACAAAAAAATAAAAAATAAAATAATTGGTGACTACATAAAAATTGTAAATATATTTCCAAAAAAAAGAATAGTGACAAAACAGATTGTTACAAGCCAAAGAAAATGACATCATATAATATATATATATATATATATATATATATATATTATTGCATGTATAATAAAAATGAAGCTCATGATCATCAGAATTTCGTTTTGTTGAAATTAGATAATCATATTAACTATGCTTTATAATTAAAAAATAGTAGAATAGTAAAGAACTAAATGAGTAGCATTGTCAATACATGTAGCTAAGTTATTTATACAAATTAAAGTTTAAAAAAATTCTAACAAAAGTAGCTAAATTATTAATACAACTCAAAGTAAAAAAATCTAGCAAAAATAATCTATAATTATTCTTTAAATTTGTTTTTCTTCTACCATCTTCCTTTGCAAGTAGATCCACCAACATATTCTGGTTCATATGTCAAACTCGTTATCATATGCTAACCAATATGACAAAAAATAAACATAACTACGACATATAAATAAAATTTCATACCAATTAAAAAATAATTATATAAAAAGAAAGAAAGAAATATAAACTATATGTAATATTTATGTAAATTATTTTTTTAATTGTACTAACAATAATAATAATCATCACTTGAAATCTAGCAAATATTGTAATCAAACTACAAAATATCCCCGCAAACTAACTATTAGAGAGAACAATCACATACAAACAACACATTATTCCTTATTACAAAGATATTTTTTTTGTCATACTTGCTAGGATAATGATAATACATACATAAATAAATTATTAAGAAAGCATGTTCAAGTATATAAAAATAAAAAGAAAAACTTGAGGATACAATCTTTCTTACCTTCATGTACTTCTTTTTTGTTACATGTTAATTAACTCACAGACTAATATGATGAAGAAGAGAAGATGTATTCTAGAATGTGAATCTTCATGAAAATAAATATAAATTTATATAGGCAAAATAAAGGAAATGAAAAGAAAGAATTGAAAATAAATATTTATTACCTTCATGTACTTGAACTTACTTTAACTCAGAAGTTGATGTATAAAAGTAATTATACAAAAGCTTTCAACAATTCTCAACTAAATAGGGTTCATGTGATAAAATAAGCATGAACAACAATTCAAGAATCAAAATATAAGAAATACTATAATCTCAATGATAAGAATCAGAATTCAACAACAAGGAATAAAGGTCAATTTGAAGTTCATGAAAACTTGGAAAAAATATTCTAGATTTAACTCTTACCAACTGAATTTTGAATATAGGGCATGAGGACAAACTTAATCCATCACTATGAGTAGCCTTACATACATGAAAGAACAAAGTTCTTGAAGAAACTTGAAGAAGATGCTTGAAAATCCTAGCTTCTGCCTTGCTTACGGTGGTTTATGAGTTTGATGGAGTTAAAAGTGTAGAAACTAAGTCTTAAGCGTGAAAATTATTTTAGGACATGTGTAATATCATGGCTTATACTTGGGAAAACTAGGAAAAGAAAAAAAACTCCGATAAAAAAAAACTATCGGAAACCTTCCACAAGGAGATCTACAGCCTATGGTTTAATCTACAGGCCGTAGATCCCATTTGTGGAAGTCAAACTGAAATTTTGAGTTTCTGAAGTTCATTCTACATGCACAAATTATGAACCGTAATTGGGTTTACGACCCGTAATTAGATCCATGAAAATCAGGCCCAAACAAGATTCAGAACTTCATTCTACGGGCCCAAATTACGGCCCGTTGATGCTTCTATGACCCGTAACTAGGTCCGTAAAAATTGGACCCAACAGATGACTTTCATAACTTTTTCCAAGAGTGAATAGTACGGGTCCTACTTTGATTTACACTATATATATAACATTTATTTTAACATCAATTATTACTCCTTCCGTTCCATATTTGTTGATTATTTTCCTTTTTACAGACATATTAATAATATATAAATAAGAATATAATTTTACTAATTCACACCTTTAAAAACTTTTTGAGAATTTGATAAACAAATATGAACATTATCAAAAAGAATTAATCGCAAGGAAAATATAGAAAAAGTTTCAATTAATATTTTCTTGATCTAATAAAGTAAATAACTATTTTCAATAAAATAATCAATTAATATGAACGGAGAGAACACTATTTTTTAATAATTTTTTTCCAGTTGTACCTAACTTTATTAATTGATGATGTGTGACACAATACAAGTTTTGATAACGTTCAATTTCCAACTATTCAGGACCCTCTTTGATTGGCACAAACCCCCGTTAGTTTCACTCCGTGAAACCAAAATGCAAATCCACCAGGTTTTGCTCGATGACTTCCCCTTCAACAAAATGATCGAAGTTCCTACGATAGGAAACTCTGGTGGCATTGTTGTCCTGTGGGACGATAATCTCTTTGAACTTGCTGAAATCGCCACCATTGGGCAGGAAATCCATGCCATGATCAAGGTAAGTACCCAAGATGTTATTGGTTACTTAGCTGTATTTACGTTAGTTGCTACAGGAACTCTAGAAAAGTTCTTTGGCAAAACTTAAAATCCATTAAAAATAATTTTCCTGGGAAATGGCTAATAGGGGGGACTTCAATGACCTGTTAGATAACAAAGATAAATTTGGTGGGAACATTTTAAACTAATCTCGTACCAGAGACTTCTGGGATATAGTTAACTACTGTGAATTCATTGACTTGGGGTTCAAGGGTAGTAAATATACTTGGGCCAACAAAAGATATAGTAATAGGGACAATATTATTTTCAAAAGACTCTATCGCTTCTTCACGACTAATGACTGGATCCTATCCTTCCCAGAGGCCATTGTTCGTCACCTCCCTAAAACTCACTCAGACCACTGTCCCATTATGATATCACTCTTCAAAAATAATCCCTCCACTTTTACTAGAATCTTTAGATTCGAAACAATGTGGTGCTCCCACCCAGACCACTGCTCCCTAATTGAGAACGCTTGGTCTACAACCATAAATCTAATCCAAGCTACTTCTCAATTCGAAGTGGACGTATCCACTTGGAATAGGCACACTTTCCGCAACATCTTCAAAAGAAAGAATTCTATCCTTAAAAGATTAGAAGGCATCCACAATTCCCCTAACTACCTGGGCAGCCCCTTCCTCGTGGATCTAGAACTAGACCTTATCAAGTCCTACAATAGTATTCTTAAACATGAAGAGGACTTCTGGAAACTAAAATCTAGGATTGACTGGCTCAATGAAGGGTCGCCAACACCAAATTCTTCCACACTTCAACCCTCATCAGAAGAAGAAGGAATAGAATCTAGAGTCTCCAGATGGATGATAAGACCTGGATTGAGGACCCTCGACAAATTCTAAAATATGTAGAATCCTTCTATTTCTCTCTCTTTAAAATGAGCCACTCAAGATCCAAACAGTACCTCGTTCCTTTAGGCCCTGTAACCCTATCTGCCTCTGACAAAGAACTCTTAAGTCCCGTACCCTCCGAAGATGAAATAAGGAAAATAGTCCATTCCTTTAAACCCCTTAAAGCTCCTGGTCCGGATGGACTCCATCCTTTTTTCTAACAAAAGTATTGGCACATAGTGGGCCCATATGTTATTTCCTTATGCAAAATGACCTTTGTCAATGAATGCATCCCCGAGGAAAGTAACAAAACCTATGTCTGCCTTATCCCCAAATGCAAAAATGCTACTAAACTGAAAAACTTTTGTCCTATTAGTCTATGCAATTTTAACTACAAAGTTGTCACTAAGATAATCTCCTATAGAATGCGGCCCTTAATGAATAAACTCATAGGACTATAGCAATCTAGTTTCCTCCAAAATAGGCAAGATTCTGATAACGCCATCATCTTCCAGGAAATAATCAGCCATTATAGGAATATGAAAGTAAGCTCAGGTCATATGATAGCAAAAATTAACCTAGAGAAAGCCTTTGACAAAATCGAATGGTCCTTTGTCAGACATACTCTCCACTACTCTAACTTCCCTTTAAATATCACCAAGCTTATCATGTCCTGTATAACTACCAATCAGACGGCCATACTCTATAATGGGACCCGTACAAATTTCTTTAATACCTCGACGGGACTCCATCAAGGTCACCCCCTCTCCCCCTACCTTTTCATCCTCTGTATGGAAGTCCTCTCTCATCAAACCAACAATGTTGTAACACTTATGAAATGGTCCCCTATTAAGATCTCTCCCCATGGCCCCCATTTACCTCACCTTTTTTTTGCCGATGACCTAGTCCTAATGGGACAAACAACCAAGAATAATAGTCGTGTCATTGCAAGGATTCTAAAATGTTTTTGCTCCTGGTCGGGTCAAAGTATCAACAACTCTAAATCGAAAATCCTTTTCTCAAAGAACTGCAATAACTCGGTACGTTCCACTATTACCAACATCCTAAAAATCAAACCTACCCATTCGTTCGGGAAATACCTAGGTTTCCCAATCTTCCATAATAAAGCTTGCGTAAGTGATTTCCAATTCATTCTAGTTAATATGCAAGATCGCCTTGCCAGTTGGAAAACTAGATTCCTCAATATGATTGGAAGATCGACTCTTATTAATCAATCCTCAGTAGTATGGAAAACCATGTCATGAAAATTAATAAACTTCCCGTATCCATCGCTAAACGCATAGACCAAATCCAACGAAACTTTCTTTGGGGTACCACTACAACCAAAAAGAAAATCCATTTAGTTAGCTGGGATACTGCCACAAGAGATAAGAGAACTGGTGGACTGGGACTCCAACAATGCGCGACTAAAAATATTTCTCTTTTAACTAAGTTAGCATGGTGCCTTCTCAAACAAAATAATTTTGTGTGGTCTACTGTCCTTATCAAGAAATACACTAGAAATTCGGGCCTCTTATCACCCCAAAACCATTTGAAATGCACAACCGCATTATGGAAAAACATCATGCATGGCTGGAATATTTGCTTAAATAACAGTAGATGGGATCTCGGAAAAGGTGGATGTCACGACCCGAGTCTACACCCTAGACGTGGCGCCGACACTCAAGAACCATTGCTGGTCCCCAAGCGAACCCTCATCATGGCTGACTATAAGCGGAAGACTAACTTAAGCATGTAAAAGCTAAAAACTGAAATAAAATTCAATAAACTCAACTTTGTAAAACATTAACTCAAATGAACAACTTAGAATAAAAATAATATATTCAACTTGCCATAAAATAGGCAACTTAAGTCTTTAAAACATTTAATAAAATAAATGATACAAACTTCTCAACTATACTGACTATCTATGAAGCCTCTAACTGGTAAAGATGGAAGTTGGGACAAGACCCACGACATCCTAACTAAACTGAAAGGTAAATGAAATCCTCCGGAAACAAGGAGGCTCACCATAGCTAACTCGAACTCCTGGACGTATCAACGAATCTCCTATTGATGATCCTGAATACCTGTGTCTGCATCATAAGAATATGCAAGCCAAATGGCTCAGTACGTGGAATGTACGAGCATGTAAGGGGAATTCTAAAGCATAAACATAAGCTTGAACTTTGAAAAAAAAGGAAACATAGGCTTGAAAGAATCTGAAAGAAACTGAAGAACTTACCTGGCTCTACTCAACTCAACATAACTGAACTCATTTCAATATAAAGCAGTTTAAAACAAGTGCAATATAAAGAAAAAGGAAAACTATTTAAAACATGATGTTAACTCATAATCATAATATCATAAAAGACATACGATGCTCCCTCTCAAAGTCTACTTGTGCAATGCATGAATGAAGTCTCATACCCCCATTCATACTAAGCAGAACCCCTTGAGGAACATTGCAAATATTGTTGTAGGAGTTTCTCTAACCGACAACCACCACTATGAGTCTAAGTGGTGATACAACGTTTTACCTCACGCTGCCAAGGACCATCCTATACCTTGCCGAGGGTATAGGAAGATAACTCAGTAAGTGGATCCACTAGCTTAACTTAAGTGATCATCTAAAAAGTATGATCCTTTAATACCCATGATGGCTACATGGTTTATGGAGACTTGAGTTAATATGAACTCGCATCCCCATATCGGTGCTCAATACTACTCCCAAAAATATAATATTAGCTCTTATGTTTAAAAACATATTTCTTCTGTGATTTGAGATTAGTGCTAAAAAACTTAGCTCAAAGGCTATCTTGGAAATCAAAGTTTCCCCTCTTGATTAATTATGAAAGCATTTACTCTTTTCTGAAAACTAGCCCGAAGGCCATTTGGAAATTGAGGTTTCCTTTCTTATTAAATGTGAAAACATTTACTCTTGGGAATACTTAGTTCTCATATATCATTTTAAAGAAAATGAACTCAACTCTTTACTCTTTGCTTAACTTAAAACTTAAGTCTTAAGTTAAAGGTTAAAACGTTTGTTAAAGATTTTTGAAAACTTTTGAAACTTTGCTTTGACTTGCTTCTTAACTTCTAGACTTGACTCTTAACTTCTCTTGACTTTGATCCTAACTTTCCTTGAATTGAATTATGGATTCAAGGTTCATGATATCACGTTTATGGATGATTTCATGATGTTTAGATGTACCTTAGAGTGTTGGAATCAACTAGAAAACATAGGTACATTGCTAAGGAACAAGTACTAAAAGGTGGGAAAAGAATGGGGAGAACTGGCGTCCTTGGCGCTCTGAGAGGCGCGGGGCACCAGCCCTCAAGATTCAGGGACCATTGAAACACTTTTGAACAGGTCATCATACAGTCCTTGAATGTCAGTCGTTGGTGCCCTTATTCACCCATAAGAAGCTGGATGTTATACTGATAAAGTTACTATTTTAACTTGTAAGCATATTATTTTCTAATGACCTATCTGAAGAGAACGGGAAAATGCATAGGATTTAATTATTTTTCTTGATAAGTTAAATGCGGAGGACTAAAATTGAATATCAGTTGTAGAATTGGTCATTTTTCCTTTTTGATAGATGTATACTAAAACAACTGTATAGTCCCCCATAAATAATAAACAATTACAAATAAAAGGAAGCCTTTCTATCTACGTTTCTTCTTGTTGTTGTGTAAAACATCAAAAATATATTTTGCTTCTATTAAACATTCTTGTTTACACCAAAATAATGAACGACTAAGCATTTCATCTAAAACTTCTAGATGTTGTAGTGTTTGTCCTCATGTCCTCAAAACTTATTTGATTTCTCTCTTTCCAAACAGTGCACCGTATACATGTTGGGAAATCCTCTATCTCTCCTTCTGGTTGGTCAAATTTTTATCCGTCATGACTCGAGACTACCCCATAGTCGTAACATGGTGCTTAGAGCCACGAGTGACCCAAACTAACCCATGGCCTAGTATGACACTATGATTTATGTAAACAATAATTTTACTGGATGTGAAAGCTAAACTGAAATAACTGAGTGATCTAAAATATAAAATTTAAATACTCATCTATCTAAAAGTCTTTAATAAGATGAGTTTCTAGGACAAGCCCCCAATTAACTCTAATTGTATGAATATTAAAATATTTAATAATTGAAAGAAATATAAAGGTTGTCCTCGAAAGATGAGGACTCACCAAACGTGTTGCTGAGCTGATCGGAAGTCGTACTAACCCCAAGCTGAATTCTAAACGGCCGAACCTATATTTTAAAACATATAGCCTAATGAGTATGCGTTCAATACTTTGAATTTGTGGAGTATGTGAAATGACTAAGTAGTAAAGCATTTTATTGATAAATGCTGAAAACTAGGATAACTGACTACAAGATCATACAACATCTGAGCCTAGAATGTGGGAGATACTAATAACCGACAAAGTTCAATGTTATAATACCCATAGAAGAGGGCCCAATATACCTTGCCAGGGTATAGAGGGTGATCTGAGCTAATGTGGTACTACTAAGCTGATGTTCATAAAGGACTAATGAGTCAGTAGTTTTAGGACATAGGGATTGCTACTAAACGTTTCAGTCCTAATTGATGAATGAGCTTTCATCCCTAAATCCTCTCGGTGCTAAGTAACTGTCACGCCTCGAGCCTACACTCTAGATGTGGCCGGCACTCAAAAACTATTTCTGGTCCCAAAGAAAACCATTGGCTTGGCTGGCTACTGAGCGGAATGACTAGACAGATACATCAGGAAGCTTTAAATGATGAGCTTTTAAGACAATAAACTAAATCTCAAAATCTATCCAAAATATTGAGTATAAATGATAAAATTTGTCAAAACATATGAGAAGAAAATTGAAATGACTCTCTAACTCTATCTGTCTATGAAGCCTCTACTGTCTAAAGATAGGTGTTGGGACAAGACCTACGACTACCTTAAAATACTACTAAAGCAATAAAGTTGCAGTCCTCTGAAAGCAAGGAGGCCTCACCAAAGCTGAAGAAATGTGTGATGTCAATGAAGCGCCTGTTGATGATCCTGGACACCACGTCAAATGAAATCAGTACATGGAATGTACACTATGTATCAAAGCTGAATGAAACAGATAACTGACTGAAAAAGACTGTAAATATCTCAACTGAAGTAAAGCAAAGTATGAAATGAAATCATTAAAAAGTTTACAAAAAGATATGCAATGATAACAAATGTTAAGAATATACTTTACTTACTTGGGAGTTTCTCTAATAAACAACCATCACTATGAGCCTCGTGATGATTCAATGTCTTGTCCACGTCACCAAAACCACCTATACCTTTTCGGAGCATAGAACGTAACTTAACTTATGGATCCACTAAAAGCTTTCTTGAGGTTGGTGAGGAGTTGGCCAAATTTTGGTACGATCCTATCTACGTTGGCGTTGATGTTTATGGGGTTTGAGTTATCTTAACTCTTATACAAATTGGTGCTCAATACTAACATCCAAAACATATGCATTAATGCTCATAAAATAATACTCGTTGGGTTAAGTTAATATTCAAAAGGCCCTTTTTAGGGGAAAACCAATATTTTCTTCCTCCTGACTGAAAATGCTTTTGAAAACTATTTATACTCTTCTTAAAATAAAAATACTTTTCTCAATGCAAAATAATGCATTTGGGACCCATAGGGTTCCCTTAAACTCTTCTTAAGAGATGTTGAAAAATATACTTGGACTCACTTTAAATTCTGAAATCAATGCATGGAAAATACTTGCACAAAGGCTTCCAGCAAGATCCCAATAACTAGAGTTCATGTGATAATATAAGCATGAAAAAAAACTCAAGAATCAAAATGTATAAAGTATCATAATCTCAATAGTTAAGAAATCAAAATTTAGAATACGTAACACAAACCAAATTCAAAATTCATGGAACTTTGGGTAGAACACTAGATTTATCTCTTTACTGACTGAATTTAGATAGAAGGCGCGAAGACGAACTTAGTCCAACACAATGAATAACCTTACATGCCCGAAAAAATAAAGTTCTTGAAGAAACTTGAAGAAGATTATAGAAACTCTAACTTTCTCCTCTTGGATCCTTGCTCTAAGTCTTGGGAATGATTATCAGAGTGTTAGGGCCAAACTAAACTGAAAAGAGCCTTATTGAGGTGTAAAATCATCGGGGTTTAAGCTTAGAAGGGGTGTAAAAAGACTGAATTAATCCCACTTAAAGCTAGCAGAACCGTCCACGAGAGGGCATCTAGGGTCCTTACAAACTTCTACGAACTGTATTGTCCACTCATGGATCCTTGGGCTTTAAGTTCAAGTCTCTAATGAAGATCTATGAACAACTTCCACGAACCATAATTCCATTTACGATTCGTATAACCCCTTTCGTAGAATGACAGCTTTGAAACTCGCTTGAGTTAGAACCTGAACCACAAGTGGCGTGTATGACCTATGTACCATTACACGACCCATATTGGCCAATCGTCTAACAAGTACTGAAATTATCAACTCTGGAGAGCAGACCACGATCACCATTCCACAAGCCATAGACCCATCTATGAGTCATCCTGTTGGCTCGTGGAATCTCATCTTTGACTCAACATTTTCCATAAATCCAGAACAGTAACTACAACTAGATCATACGGCCCGTACAACCTTCTACGATCCATACATGGGCTCGTGGAACCAGTACACCAACTTTCTGCAACTTCTCAACTTCCAATCGACGTTTAAAGTTTCAAGGTGTTACAGTAACACTCCCAACTGAATGTAGACTGATAATACTATAATGCAAATAAACTAATAAAACTAATCATCTAAATAGCTCATGAATACTAATAAACTAATAATAACTACTAGATACTTTTTCTGAAAGCACCTCTAAATCATGAAAACTGATAATCTATAACATGTAATCTAAAACAACAAATTTTTGAGTCGTGAAAAATATTTATGTTTTGAGGGTTCATGAATTAATATTTAGAAGTACTAAGTTTATAGATGGAATCATATAATCAAACTATCCAAGAAGAAGAATGGAAAACATAGTGAAAATTATGCTTTCATAAGAACCCTAAATTCTGTACTAAACTGATTTTGTATTTCAGCTTTAATTCCAAAGAAACCTAGTGCAGCTGTACTAAAGGACTTCAGACCTATCAGTTTAATAAGAGGAGACTATAAAATCATATCCAAGTGATTGAGAAAATATTGGGAAACTAATTGATGGACATCAAATGTCTTTTTTGAGAGGTAGACAAATAACGGATGCATCATTGTTGGCCAATGAATTGGTAGATTCCAAGGTAAAGTAAAAGAAAACAAGGATTCTATGCAAGCTAGACAATGAGAAAGCTTACGACCATGTTAACTCAAATATCCTCCGGAAAATTCTAAAGGTCATGGGATTTTGAAGCAAAAGGATTGGCTTTATCAAGTATTGCATTCCAAGTGTGAAGTTTTCCCTCATCATAAAAGGTAACATTGAAGGTTCCTTTCAGTCCCAAAGAGGTCTCAGACATGGAGATCACGTCTCCATTCTTATTCTTAATAATAGCCATAGAGGGGTTGAATCATATGTTCAGGAAGTCAAAACAAATGGATGGGTGAGAGGTTTTAGTGCACAAGCAGGGAAAGGGGAAGATATGGAGAACACACACCTATTTTATGTTGATGATGCTCTTATATTCTTTGAGGCAGAGGAGAAAAAATAAGACATTTAAGATCTATACTCACTATATTTGAGGGCATTTAAGGCCTCCATGTCAACTGTTTGAACAGTCATCTCTTCCCTACCAATAATGTTGACCTGCTTAGGCTAGCAGAAACCTTGGGTTGCTAGGTAGATGCACTACCAACAAAATACCTAGGACTACATTTGGAAGAAAAGAACAAAGAGTTGGAAGTGTGAAATGTGGTGTTGGAGAGATGTGAGAGGAAACTAGCCAAATGGAAAAGCCAATATTTGTCTCTGGGTGGCAGAGTAACACTCATCAAATCAGTGTTGGATCCCAGTTACATGATGAGCTTATTTCCAATCCCCAATAACATTGAGAAGAAAATTAATAGGATAAGGAGAACTTATCTATGGCAAGGTAACAAGGAAAAGGGAGGCTATAACCTGGTAAAGTGGGATACACTCACACTCAATAGAATCTGAGGAGGTTTAGGTATGAAGAACCTGAGTCTCCAGAACAATTGTCTACTTCAAAAATGGTTATGGAGATTTTGAACTGAAGACAGCACCCCGTGGAGAAGATTTATTGCAGGCAAATTTGGTTTATTTAATAAATGGACAACTAAAGAGGTTATGGGCACTTTTGGATGCAGTGTTTGGAAGACCATTAGAATATTATGGCCTCACTTTAGAAGCAACATATGCAACAGTGTGGGGGATGGTCTAAAGACAGTGTT
Source organism: Solanum chiquidenum (assembly GCA_029582725.1). Lineage (NCBI taxonomy): Eukaryota > Viridiplantae > Streptophyta > Magnoliopsida > Solanales > Solanaceae > Solanum > Solanum chiquidenum. The sequence continues at coordinate 3,358 of JAJOOS010080188.1, read as the reverse complement.
CTGGAATGAAATATGGTTAGGGGAAGATAGTTTGAGAAACCTATTTCCTCATTAGTGTACCCTGAGTTTGCAGAGCAATGCCACTGTGGCACAAGTCTCGAGTCAACAGGGTTGGGATCTAATATTTAGAAGAGCATTAAACTATTGGGAAATTAAGGAAATTGCCAAGTTATTAGGGGCCCTCAATGATTTCCCAGATGCATAACTAAGATCTGACAAGACGGTATGGAAAATACACAACAAAGGGGTCTACACAGTGAAGTCATGCTATTGGAAGATGAACTGTAATATATCATTGACTGAGAGATGGCCATGGAAACTGATTTGGAAAGTGAAATGTGCATTGAAAGTCTCGTGATTTGCTTGGCTACTGATTAGGAAAGCATGCCATACTCATGAAGCTTTGCAGAAAAGAGGGGCATGCATATATGTTCGACATGTTTTATGTGTGCACATGAATCTGAGGTAAACAATCATTTGTTCATTCATTGTCGAACACCTGCAAGGTCGTGGAATACATTTATGTGCATTCTAGGGATTAGCTGGGTGCCAAAGACTACTGTGGAGGTTCTGAATAGCTGGCCAGGAGTTGGAAGAAGAAAGAAGAATGGTGGAAGTTCATCCCAACATGTATCTGGTGGTCCATATAGAACGAAAGGAATGTTAGGTGTTTTGAAGGATTGATTTAAAACAAACTGTATTATTCTATTTTTTGGTGTAAACAAGACTTGGTGGGGGAAGTGGTAGAATTAGTTGATTTCTTAAGAAACTTGTAATCTGATTACCATCATGGAGATGTGCTCATAACACTATGGGATGTAAGTTTTCAATTCATCATCTCTTGGATGATGAATCTTTTGTGAATACAAAGTTACCCTCATTTTTTTTAAATCATCAAAAAAGGTTATGCCACAATGTAGGGCTCGCGTCAAACGACTAACGAATGGCAGATTGAAAGGAGAACTAGGGACATAAACAACATAGTCTAGAGTGACAGAAGATAGGAGTGTAGCTTTTCCAACTCCTATTGGTTTTGTTGGATCCTATTAGCTAAAGTAATAGCAGGAAGAGATTGTGAATAAACAATATCTAACAAAAGTGATTTATAAATAGAGATATGATTAGAAGTGCCTAAGTCCATGACCCATAATCCTAGAGTACTAGATTGTGAAACACAAGCAAAAGAATTCCCGCAATAGAAACATCAGGTTGTGCAACTGAAGCTACTTGTGGAGATGTTTGTTTGCTTTCTTGATACTGAAGGAACTCATTATATTCTATCTGAGCAATATGAGCATTATTCCAATCCCCATATTTCTGGAACCAAAATCATCACACCCAAAAGACATTGTGTGAAATTTTTCTTGGAAAACAACAAGAAACACTTGATTACAGTGATTTTGGTTGTCAAAAAATCTGGATCTCATTGGAAACAACTTGAAATTGCCGGAACCCTATTTCCGACAATCAGATCTGGTCAAAAACTTCACGGGTATAGTCGGAGTGGCTAGACAACCACAACATAAAAAAAATAGCTCAAAAAAATCACCCGGAAGAGCCTTCACATGACGGCGCGTTAGCCAGATCTCATTGGAAACTGTCACTTTTGATCTGCGCGTGAGAGCGCATGGGGTGATATTTTCCGGTGGTTTTGGCTAGGGTTTGGTCGCCTTAGCCTTTTGAGCCTTGTGGTGGTGTTGGTTTTCGCACAACACCCACAGGATAAAAATTGATACAAATCAGTCCTAACAACCACCGGAAATTGACGCACGGTGACTTGTTGCTTCCCTTGAATTTTCTCTCTAATACTCATGATATCATGTGAGAAATATAGGAGAAAAATATGATTGAATTGTGTATTGACATTATTACACGGAAACCCTATTTATAGACACTATAATATAATTCTTTACCAAGTAAGATACTAAATATTATTCCTATTCTAAGTAGAATTGTATACACTTATTCTTATTCTAATAGTCTCTCTTAGAATAGGCTAAAACGATATAGTATAGAATTAAAAGAGTGGGAAAAGATCAAAACAACCCTGAAGGAAAAACTGTTGACAGCTTCTACGAGGGTCATCTACGGTGTGTGATTGGAGTACGAGCCACAGATTCTCTCATAGAAATCAGGCCTAAATACTGGGTTCTGAAGTTTGATCTATGAGACCCATTTTTTATCTGTAAAACTGGTCCGTAAAATCGGACAAAAATCAAATTTTAGTTCTTTGATCCACAAGCCCAACTACGACCCGTAAAAGCATCTACGACCCGTTCCTTGCTCGTGAAACTCAGGCTAAATTTCTAATCTCTAAAGTTGATCTACGGATCCCATATATAGTTTGTTGTTCCATTTACGACCCGTAGATGGCGTCTGTAAATCCCAAAATTTTGCAGACAAAAGTTTCTGGGCTTTCAAGATTCGATCTGGACTTTAGAACTTCTGGGTGTGTTGCACCATCTCTGCCCCAACTGTGTACTACTTCCCTTGTGCTACCTGGCACCACCCACCTGATTCCCCTGAGGTTGATTAAGATTTTCCATCTCTGATATGTCACTTACAATGTAAAAAGAGATGGTTTGTTGTCTTTGCCTGTTCTCCACCTGAGTAACATCTGGAGCATAGCTGGTACACCTTCTTTTCAAATTATCTCATGTCAATACTGCTTGTTTGGCCACCAGCGATGCAAAGGATGCTACTTTGAAACAATATCTTGGACTCTCCAGATCTGCTTCCATGGCCAACACATGCTTGATTCTTGGACAAGTTCTGTTCTCTTGATGCATCTCTCACAGAAAAATTGTTTGTTCCTTTGTCATTCCCTACGTATCTTCAGTAGTGCCTTTGAACTGAGATAAGGTACTATATAATTCAGTTATCCCAATCATTTAGAAGCCTTCTGAAGGTATGCTTTGTTCCTGCTCAGACCATTCTTCAACCACTGTTGCATCCTGTTATTGGCATAAGTTGTAGATGTATGGATATATTTGTTTCAACGGTCCATGACCAATGCAATTCTCCTCCCAAAAATATATGTATGTTCCAAAAAAAAAATGTGCAAGCATATGATAAAGAGAAAATGGTCAAATTCCCCCTCAATCTATAACCAAATTCTCAACTACACACTTATATTTTATGGGAGTCCTATTACCCCCTTGGACTAATTTAAAGCGAAATATATACCACCCTAAAACTAGAGAACCACATTCTTTGACTGTGGTGTGCACACGCGCTACAACTGTCAAATATCATATATATTTTTATTTTTTTAAAAGTAAATGTTGTTCTTCTTCTTCTTCATTGCCAACATCATCTTTACTCTTCTCTTCTCCATATTTTTTAATTCTTTTCACTG
>JAJOOS010080187.1:0-57697 GCA_029582725.1 Solanum chiquidenum | reverse complement strand
CTTCTTAACCCTTTAAGAACTAAAGGAAGTGTTTCCTAATATAAGGACAACAATTTCCTTTCTTCTACCAATATGGTAAAAATGACCTTTCATTTGCACTTTTGCAATGACTTTTCATTTTTCCCTCCAAAATTGGTTCCTCCACTTTCATTGGTTCTTCCACTTTCCATTTTCTCTTTTTTATTTCTCATTCACACCTTGCTAACCCCAACACTAACAACTTAATTAAGTATTATATTCATATCCAGTTTAGTGAGATATTCAAGATTAGTTAATTAGCTTTATCAAGATTTACAAGAAGTCAACACAATGAGATTTTTTTTAAAATTTCTCTGTATAACAAGAAAAAAGTAGGGGAATAAATTGGAAAAAGAATCCTCCAATTTAAAATTTATTAGTTTATTTAATTTGTTTTGTTGCTACATTTTCAACAAGGCATCTAAAAATAAATTATTCATGCGCGTTAAATTAGTTAAAGTTATCTTGGATGTTTTAATAACATACGAGGAGAATTATGATTGATAAAAATGATCAAAATTTAACCAGAAAAAATTAAAATATCTGAATTAAAGAATGTCCTTCAAAAAAAAAATGTTAGTGAAGTTGTTGTATGATTTAAACCTTTATGAATTTTTTCATACTACACAATGAAAACTATGGATCTCTTAATTAATTTTTTTTACTTACTAATGACAAATTTAAGTGATTAATACATTTGATTATTTTCCTCGTAGAATTATACTATTCTCCAAGTATATAAGAACGTTAGATGGAGTGCCACGTGGTCCCGGCAAAAGTTGAAACGACGTCGTAACGAATATTCATGCACAATGGCACTCACTTTCCATGCAGCTACCTGCATACCCCACCCACCCCCTTTAAAAAGACTAAACACGTGCACTTCCCACATTTCCAGGACTAAAAAATTTTTTAATTTTTTTTTTATAAATAAATCAGTAGGAGTCGTTTGGTTATAAGAATTAGGGGTTATTTCGGTATAAAATTTGGGTTCAAGTTTATTTGATATTTTTATTGTGGACATTAGTTAAAATTAGAGAAGCGAAACATAGATAATTTTAACATGATCTGAAGAGAAGGTGTGAGATGAGAAGTAAAGGTATGTCGATCAAGTATCGGGAGAATGTGATTAGACAAAACATGATGCAACTTTTGCTTTACTAATTAAACACATGACTTTAGATAAAAAGATATAAAAGTTGATAATTAGAATAAAATGTTAATTGATAGACGAATGTTATTATCATACTTTAGGTGAGTGAGGTAAGCGACTAGTCTCGTCTCCTCTCCTCCTTATGTGTAGTAACATTTAGTAGTCATGCAATTTCTTATTCTTCAATGTGTGCTACTGTTTGTTTGCTTCATTGTTGTTGTATTTTTTGCATTCACGCTTCAATAATTTTTCTTTTAAGTCGATGCTTTATCAGAAACAAATAGGAGTAAATACATCTATACATCTTATTCTCCCCAAACTCCACTTGTAGAATTACATTAAATTTCTTATTATTGTATATAAGATATAAAATTATTTATTGCTACTGATACAAATTCGACAAAACTCAATTAACTTGACTCAAACCTCATGATTTATACAAATGAACTGTCCAATGCAAATCTAATAAACAAAAGAGCTATAGTCCAAATACGCATAAACTAAAAATTATGACTCCGCCTCGACTAATTACAATCTTGAAAATTGAAATAACTTTTGTTTCAAACCAAACATAACCTAAGTGGCAATCTACGTAATATTTTAATCATTTGGTGGCAATATTAAATTCACCGTTCACATATTTACTTCTCCCTCCTCTTCTTCTACATCTTACAAATTTTCAACTTCAAGCCGATCCAGAACCAAACCGGTTTCACACTCGAACCGCTTTTTAAATCCGGTTCGATCCCTGTTTACAGCAGTGATTCCGGCGACCGGAATGACGTCCGGCACGAGGTTACCGACATGGAAGGAAAGAGAGAACAACAAACGGAGAGAACGACGGCGAAGAGCGATCGCCGCAAAGATCTTCGCCGGACTTAGAATGTACGGTAACTATAAGCTCCCGAAACACTGTGATAACAACGAGGTGTTGAAAGCTCTGTGTAAAGAAGCTGGTTGGATCGTTGAAGAAGATGGAACTACTTACAAAAAGGTAAAATTGAAGCTATTGCCTTTTTATACTGATTTTTTTTAATTCATCTAGCGAAACTGAGCTGATTAATCGATTCAGATTGAGCTAATTTCTGTTTTATTTTTGATCGGAACATCAAGTTCATATATTCATAGTCTGAGATTTTCTGAAAAGTTTGAATATTTCTACAAAATGCTCGATTTGGACGAGATTACCCCTGCTGAATACTTGTATTTTCACACTCTATCTATACTTTTTCTTTGTTGTAGAAGGTCAACGCAGTCATTTCTTACGCGTTTGGCCATAGATTTAAAATATTTTTCACTTTTTTCCCACGAATTTATGGAGTTGGAGTTGAAAATTGAAGAAAAATAGTTCATTAGCTGTTGTTGAATTTGAATTTTCACGGCGAAACATTGATTTTCAAATAAAGTGTAATTACTCCGAGAAAAAGTGAATAATTATTATGGTCAAATGTGTCCAAATTTACTGCATTTTCACCTATGGGCTGTGATGATGCTTGAAAGCTACGTTCTTTGAGTTTTTGCAGTTTCTGTCTCCTGACTCGAGCAGATTCTTTTTTACTTTCTTAAAGGGCATTTTGGGAATTTTAAAGGCTCACCACTCAAAGCACATAGTACAACCTCTTGATGCATCACTGTCTCTGGCATTGTCATCCCATATTTCTAACAAAGTTTTAAGTTTTATACACTGATGATGTAAAATACAAACACAATAAGCTAATTACCAGTAAATTTTCATAATAATAGTAGGAGTATAGTAAATAATACTCTCAACTTTTCAATTTATGTGGAAAAATTTGAATATGTACTGAGTTTAAGAAAAAGGGTGAATTTTTTAAACTTATGGTTAAAAAAAACATGACATAACATTTGCTAGCTATAAGACTTTTGAAATGTTAGTCTTAAACATTTCGTGAAATTGTGTGGTTTTAAAAATTTCTCACTAATGGTAAAATGATAAGTTTAAGATGAATGATTTCTAATTTTAGAAAGTTGTTATGTTTTTCCAGAACAGACTGTAAAGGAAATTTGTCATATAAATTAAATTGGCGGGAGTATAACATGCTAAGTTGCTCTTATTTTTTATATTGTTGGGTCATATAGCAAGGGCGGAGGTAGCCTTTAGCATATGGGTTTGGCTGAATCCAGTTTCGTTGGTCCAAACCATGTATATATGTTAAAGATAAATTACTAGCACTTGAGGTTTCCGACTTGTTGTCCTAGAATTGAGAACTCATAAAACTCAAATCTTGGATCTGCGTCTATCTATAAAGTTAAATTAGTTTCTAATAATTTGTGTATCCAATTTGGTTGTCGTCTTTACCGAGATTTCCGGGGTTAAATGCATTGCCAATCTAAAGTCAAGCATGTGATTCAATAGTTGTTTTGCGGTGGTGTGGATTGGTTATCAAATTTGTGGGCCTTAGATGTTCTTGAATGTTGGGTGTCATTTATTATACTTTATGTTGCTGTTTGTTATAAAGTTCATAATGTATGATTATAATATAAAAGGAAAGTAGATATCAAATCTTTGGATTCTGTATCACAAAAAAAGAGAAAAAAAATGGAGTAATTAATTGCTGAGGCTGTAAAGCGTGTGGGGAAATTAATTTTGGATTGGATGAGAGGAGAACTGTTTATGGGTAGAGTATAAATTTATAATCATGGTGTTGACACTACTGATAGTGCCATCATTCTTTGCCCCTTTAGGGTGTGGGTGTGGGTTATGTCCAATTCTTTTTGGGTATGTTGGTACTTTTATATGATGAATATGTAAGGATTGTCTGTCATTATATTGAGTCTTTGGTCAATGGTGGGAAGGGGGACCAATAATTCATAATTGTTGTGGATGAAAACTTTAGTGGCCATTTGATGACAAATAGAGTTCAGATTTGTGGTGATGCATTTGGAGCCTAAATCTAAAAATTGGAAGGTGGATAACAGTCACCACTGGCGTGCTAAAGATGATTCTACTAATACTTTTTATGAAGGTGGTGTCCCCACCAGCTTGAGATCTATTGGAAACAACCTTTTTACCTGCACAAGTTAGGGATAAGGTCTCCGCGTACACACTACTACCCAGACCCCCACTTGTGGGATAACATTGGTATGTTGTTGTTGTGGTGATTTCCCCGCCAGCTTGTGTGTAGCTCAATTAATTCCTCCGGACACAAGTTATCTTCCACCAGCACAAGTACCGGGTGATGACTCCAGGAACTCTTATATTATGTATGGACTGAGTTAAATTATTAGGGACTACTAAACAATCTTCAAAGTACCGTAGTTAAAAATATTTGTGTCAAACAGAAATAGCCTCACTATCTGAAAAAGGAGTTGGCTTTAACTGCATACTGTTGTCTTGCTAAGCCAAAAGGAATAGAAGGATCAACCCATGTGGATTAATTTGATTTTCCTCTTCAAAACAGAAGGAAATGTGGGAAGGGTAGAACTTGGTAGAGGGTCCTAGCATACGGTAGGGTTGTGTCCTTGAGAAGATTCAATTAAGAAGAGAATTCCAGACCCTAATACACGCAGCTTCGTACATGTGCTGCATACATGATTGAAAAAGATTCAACCAATTTGAACCGCAACTAGAAAGACCATATGATTTAGTACTTTTTACCCTTGTCATCAACTTATATAGGTGATTTACTTGAAAACAATCTTCTTTTTTTTCTTTTTTCTAATAATCGACCCATGGGGCCATTTATTTAATATGAACACAAAGGTTCAAAGCTAAAGACAAACAGTGAAAAAGAGGTGGATTTTTTTTTTAGTTAAAAAAGCAAACTTATTGCTGAGCTCAGATCCATCTGAAGGTGATCTTTCTTTAAATGCACTGTAGATGAATTTCAGATTTCATTTTTACATATAGGTGAATGAAGATGTTATAAAATATACATCAAAGATATGAGGTCCTACCAATGACTATTTGATTACTAAATTTTTGGTTAATCCATGCAAATGGTTTTCCATTTCATTGGATTTGATCTCCCTTCATTGCCTGTACTTATAAGTTTTGTACTGTGATCCTGATCACCAATAGTATCAATCATTGGTTAAGTAAAGATCAATGGTCGCAGAAGAGTTAAATTTAGTTGGTTGATGTGTTGCAGAAGTTGGCTTCTAACAGCAAAGTAGATTGCTAACCTCATAAGAACAGAATTTTGGTTGGTCCGGATTCATGATATTACTATTTTATAAGTGCTGTCTCTGCTTCTGTGTCAACAGGTATATTATAGAACAATGGTAGAGATGAGCGGTCAAGGTACAACACGGTGTGCAAAATTAGTGTGCATTCTTGGTGGCTTTTGTTTGAGTTGATATTTTAATCGATGACTTGGAAAATTATCAAGGCATTTAGGTCTACCTGATTGCTTGGCACTAAAATACCATCTTGTTAATGCTGCATACAACAACAACAACAACAGACCCTTTCTTATCCCACAAGTGGGATCTGGGGAGGTTAGGTAGGGTAGAGAGGCGGTTTCCAATAGACCCTCGGCTCAAAGATTGTTTATGCTGCGTCTAAAACTTAGATGTCTGACATCTTTAAAGAATGATGAGAACTTAAAAATTGATGATCTTGGCTCATTGTTTATCAGCTATATGAATATGACGTTTGCTTCTGCCATAATTGCATTGTTCTGGTGGCAGATTTATTCTCGATTCTTTTTGTGATTATTCATTTTTGTATATGCTAATCGATTCTCTATTTTCCAGGGATGCAAGCCAGTTGGACATGTGGATATTATAGGTTACTCAGCATCTGTAAGCCCCTGCTCATCTTACCAACCGAGCCCAGGTGCTTCGTATAATCCAAGTCCTGCTTCATCATCTTTCCCTAGCCCAGTCTCATCCAATTATGTTGCAAATGTCCAAAATAATCATGATCCTAACACACTAATTCCTTGGCTTAAGAATCTCTCATCCGGATCATCGCCTTCATCATCCAGATTTCCCCACCATTTGTACATTCCTGGGAGCTCTATAAGTGCGCCTGTTACTCCACCTTTGAGCTCTCCCACAGCTCGTACACCTAGAATGAGCGATGATCCCATGGCAAATTCAGGGTGGGCACAACAACACTATGCCTTCTTACCATCATCTACCCCCACCAGTCCTGGTCGTCAAACACCACCAGATTCAGGTTGGCTTTCTGGTGTTCAAACTCCACAAGACGGACCTTCATCCCCTACGTTTAGCCTTGTCTCACCAAATCCATTCGGATTCAAGGAGCCAATATCTAATGGAGGGTCTCGGATGTGGACACCAGGGCAAAGCGGGGCATGTTCTCCTGCAATTGCGTCAGGTATAGACCAAACAGCTGACGTACCAATGTCGGATGCTATTTCAGCAGAGTTTGCATTTGGCAGCCATATGATGGGATTAGTGAAGCCATGGGAAGGTGAAAGAATTCACGAGGAGTGTGCGACTGATGATCTCGAGCTTACACTTGGCAACTCTAGCACTAGGTAACCTCTTCTTATTACCAACATCTTGTCATAAATATGTTTGCAACACGCTTATGCCGACCCACAAGCAAAGTTAGTTTACACGGTGATGTCTAGGCTAGCTCTCGCGCACCTCGACTAATTTCACTGGTTACCTTGTACCTCCCACTAAGAATAGGTATACCAGTTACTCTGTCCACCAACACTTCAACATATAGAAAGAAATCACCTAGTGCTTTGCTTTAGATCTTTTCTCCTCCCTCTCCATTGACCACTAGGTCACATACTCGAGTCTGATTATTATTTCTTTTGCTGATTTTGCAGATAGAGAAGTACAAGAGAAGTCTACTTATTCATTGATTTTGATCATAAACATATTTTGTGCAAATTTGAAGTTAAACTTATGTTAATCACTTCTGGATGTGAAGATGTTCTGGTTAGTAAAACCAGTTTAAAATGCACAGTAGCAACAAATGTTACATTTTCTTGTAGATTGAAGTATTTATTTTTGCACATTTTCCCATGAATTTTCCCTGTATTTGTAGTACTATCCCAATTTTTTATATTCTTTTTATTTTTTCCTCTTTCAAGATTGGAATTACTTTTTATTTTTGTAGTTATCTTTTGTAATTGTTCACATGATATACTATGTAGGAGTTAACTTACAAGAAGTGTTTTTCTCTATCTTATTGTTTATTTACGATTTGTCAAGATTAAGTCAATATCTTTGGGTCGTTTAGTTCACATACTAGTTCATATAGTGTTTTTGTCTTTTATGATTAACGTTAATTGTTTATTAGTAAAATAAGCTGAACACCCAAACATTTTCTAGTTGAGTCTGATGTGTATAACTCTCATCGACCACCTATATCATCGTCATCCATTTCACCACCACCATCAACTACCTTCACCAAGCACAACCATCGTCACGATGACCATCGTTGCTAGATTTTAGAGGAATCAAACAACTTTTATGTACAACACCATATAAATTGAGATTTTCTCACATTTAAATATATCATCTTAATAATCAAATATATACTATTCAAATTCAAATATTCTAAATTTTAAATGTGGCCTTAGACCTTAGTACACACATTAAGGTCGTATATATGGACCTAAAGTCCAAAGGGGACAATATAACTAGTGGTTTTGATTGTTAATGTACATATGGTGTCAAAGCCACTCGCCTTAATGTTAGGTAGTGCCGTAGTGGTATGACATGTATCGCGATTTGCTATAATATCAAGTTTAAGCAAATATCGATCACATGGAGGATTGAACCTCAATCGAATATAGGTGAACTCCATATCTTTATGACAATAATAGATAAACTTCAGTGAGGATGTTGAGTCATATCACATATGTAACAGACTTAGTTAAGTATGTATGTAATAAAGCAAACTTTAGACTCTATTGACGCGTTTAATCAAAGTCAAGGGGCCTATATGTCTTTTGAAAAAACAATATAAAGCAGACTAATAATTTCCTTGTGATGAGAAGTAAGAAAATTATAAAAAGTGAAGTGTATATCACAAGAGTCATTGCCTGCCATTTCAATAAAGATAAATCAACTAACAAATTCCATGAATCATGGGGTAAATGACTAAATACTTTCTTTTGCCCTTAGCTACAATATTTTATTACTACTTTTCCTAATTCATTCACAAGAATTATGTGTGAACACTTGGTTCAACAAAGTAAGATTCCAAAAATAAAGTGGTGTAGTATCAAATTTGGACTTTGGATATATAACATAAAGTTGCATAGTTGAAATATCTTGTGTTTGACTGTTAGTTAAGATTATCAATCAGGGTTGTGATGGGACAAATAAAATTCATGTATTTTAAATTAGAGATTTTAGTAGGTTCGATCCTTGAGTATGAGAAAGAAACATGTCAGGGAGCGATTCTCCATAAATATAAGCGCCTTACACGCTACAAATTTGAATTAATCGGAGTTACGATACGAGTACTGGAAACCAAGATAGATGTGTTAGTTAATATGCAATCTTGATCTTTTAATATATATATATATATATATATTATTATTATTTTTATTTTTATTTTTTTTGAGACAACAAGTCAATATAAAAGCATTTTGGAGACTTTTAATTAGAAATGGTAAATAGTGGGATGTTTTAGTGGGGTTAATGCATGCGGGTTAAAAATAGTTGTTTTTGCATGGCACTAATCATGCAAATTTTTGTGGGTTGTTGAATTTTTTCACTCATATTGTGTAGCTTTTTATTAATTAATCAATGTTCAATTTTAGTGTTTTTTTCTTTGTTGGGCTAAGTTGTAAAAGAAGCTTCTGTTTGATTTCCTAATTTATATGGAATAATATTGTTGAAGCATGTTACAATAATCTAACTCACACATATATATATTTATATATATAACACTTTTTTTTGGTGTTTTATTTTTGTTTTCAATTTGAGATTTATTACCTAGAATTTCACATAGTAGCTTTGATCTATGTATGTACGGTTTTTAAAACATGTTGATCATTAGAATTTAAAATTTACTTTTTTATGCGTGCAATATATCTTTTGTGTTTTATCGATGTGAGATTTATGTGTTTATAATTACAAGGTATTACTCAACTATTATATGGGCCTATAAAATGATGCAATCATGAGAAAATTATGAGATCACACAATGAGGAAACATATTATAAAGATGTGAAATGTGTTTTTTTTTTTAAAAAAAAGAGAAGTTACTCAAAAGCTGTTGACTTGATCTAATACAAAGTCTATTGCTTGTTCTTTTTGACGTCTTCAACTTATAAAGCAAAATAAATCACTTTGTTAAGTCAAATTGAAATATATTAAAAATATAAAATTCTACTCTATCAATATATGTATATAATTTACATGTAATATATTTACATCAATGATCCAACTATTTAAAAGATTTGGTCTTTAAGGTGAACAGGAGAGTCTAGGAGTAACAATAAAGTTGACTTTGTGTTGTTAATAGGTCATAAATTTGAGTCGTGAAATGATTAGAAGCATCAAGATAAGTTGTCTACTTAACACCTTTAGGAATCCACCCCTTCCTCAAACTCGTGAATGCATGATGGATGCTTAGTGCACCAGGCTATTTCTTTTTTTGGTCTTTCATGTGAAGAACTTAGTAAAAGGGTAAAATTAACAACTAGCGAATTTATGATTAGAAAATACACAAGTTTCAGCCCCCAAGGCCTAGCTCGAGTGGCAAAAGGTGGAGGATTTGTGGCTTAGGTCGCAGGTTCAAGCCCCACGCCATGCAAAGCGAACCCGGCATTTAAGTGGAGAAGGGTAGAGGGCTGTGATTGGTCCCCAAGGGTGGGTCATTTCTCGATTATCAAAAATAAAAATAAAATAAAAAATACACAAGTTTCATCAACACAAATCAATAATCATTATAAAATTTAAAATTTGTACAAAAAAAAAAGTGTTGAAGATATAATAAAATAAATATAATAGTGTCACTTTCAACATTTTAATTATTTAAATGAGCTCTCCATATAACCATCATCTATTGCAAGTTTTGCTCCTTAAATTTTTCTATTCTTTAATTATAAGTAGATATATATATATATGAGTAATATATATATTCTCCTTGGATGATTTGGACATGTTTATTGTTCTAGGATTCTACTATATTTCCTATGAAAAAAAAATAATTCTCTACAAACATAGAATCTATCTAGCCAAATGTCCCTTTTCTTGCTTTCCTCCTAATGTTCGGTACTTATATCATAATTTGATTAATTTGAATTAGTATTATAGTATAAGATTTATTAGAAATTTTGAGAAACATTTTTTATGAAGATCTTCAATATCCAGATTTTAAATTCGAAATCTTTTATTGAGAGTAAAGATATTAGAGCTAGCCTCGATAAATTCTGATTCACGCTATATAGAATTAATTTAAAGAAATGCGCTCCCTATCTTATATTTTTATTACACCCAAACTCAAATTCGAGATATCTGATTGAGGTACGTACGTAATGTCTTTCGACAATAATGGTAAACCGTTATTAAACTTTTTCATAAGTCATCCTCAGCCTCCCTATAGACTCTATTCTCTAGGAAGGAAATGACAAGTTATAATAAATAAATTATTGAATAATAATATCAATTAATTAGATGAGAATAGAGCAATTAAAATTACCTGCTACCAAATAACGTTTATACCAAAGAACAAATATACTTAATTAGTATTAATATATGCAGTAATTTCCAAGTGTCAACATTTGCAGTTATTTTAGAAGCCACCCTCCTATACTAATAAAAAATCTACTAGAAAAATATAAATAAAAATGTTTGTATAATTTTCTTAAGCTAATTTAATCATGTTTCAATATAAATATAAGACACTAAACGAGAAATCAAAAAAATTAATCTTATGTAACACATTTTTTTTAATGAATTGTTCTAGTTCAATAAAAACCGTTCAAGCAAAATTAGTGTACACCTTCTTTCTCAATTTCTGTAAAAATTTCATTTTTTGTCTATTGAAATGATTTATAGTCAATTAAATATAATTTTTTTTGTATAATTAACCAAAAATTTCAAAAGCTTTTTTGTTTTCTTAAATTTTATATCAAATTAAATAATAATATCATATAAATTGAGACGAATAAAGTATTGCTTCTTAATTTATATTAGATAAAAAAAAATACAACTTTAGGATAAAAATGATAATAGAACTTTCATTTGTCAAGTGCGTGGATAGTAGGGCAATTAGTTAATGATTTGTGACAAAAATTTCTTCTTTATATTCATAACCTTCTTGGATCAGATATAATGCACTATCTTTATTTACAGTTTAATTAATTAATTAATTAATGCTTACAAACTTTTCAACTATATCCACTCATTGAAAAAATAAAGATTTATCGAAAACTCACATTTGAAGGTGTATTTTTTTTTTATAGGTTATACTATGTTTGATATATTCTTGATCTGTTTTTAGTGTCTAGTACTGTTTTTTTTAATATAATGGACTTTAAATTTGATGAGACTTTTCTAGTGTTTCTAGTTTATTCTTTTTCACAATTCTCCTCACTTGTATAATAAATTTGAAGAAATAAATTTTTTCAAAAATATATTTTAAAGATCACATTGAATTAATTCTCAACCATTAGGCAAATGACTACTTTAATTTGTTATTGAGTTTCTTAAAAGGTATTTATCAAGTATTAAGTAAAATTTTCAATATAAATACAGAATATATCGATTAAAATTACTGAGTTTTCAAAAATCCGCACCCAATACTCTAAATCCGCCCCCAAACATGATGGACCAATTTTTGTCATCTCTTTGTCAAAGCATAGATCTCTCATAAAGAAACAAAAAAGGCAAAAAAAGAGAAAAAGAATAAAGTTGTCTCTTCCTCTTTCCTCTTTCTTTTTAAATTTTTTATTAATCAACTTTTTCAAACCTTTATTTTTTTTTGTATATAAATAGGAGATAACCCTTGTTCTTCACAACTACCTCCTTGGTATTAATCCATCTTATATACCCTCTTTTTGTTTTCTTGAACAATTAATTAAGGATTAATTATATATTATCTATGGCTGATCATCAGATTAATGCTAATGGAAATATTAATCATGGAGTAAGTTTAAATATTAAAGACGATCATGATTTGAATAATCACAAAGAGTCTTCTTCAACCTCAAGTTTTCTTACTGTTCCTTTTATTCAAAAGGTGAGTACTTAACATCTTAATTAATCTTCTTGTTGGTAAATTTTTTGTATGTGAAAAAAATAATATAATTAATTACTACAATTTTTTCTATGAAAAATGATGGTGAGACACGAGCCTAGAATTTTTGTCTATTACGATTATATCATCTAAAAGTTTAAATGGTTATTTATTAAAAAAACATCTAGATAGAATAATTTCTTACATCCGATTATTATGACGTTCCTGTATTTGTTTTGTGGCCCGATAAATTTGAGTTTGTGTCACGTAAGGCCTATTTTTTTAAAAAAAAAAAAACTCTTTCTATCAATATTTTTTTCCTTTCTTTATTCATTCCAGCATAATCCTGGATGGTATCTAGCTAGTTTGAATATTTGATGTATATATCTTTTCTTATTTTGATTAATTATGACTCTTCCAAACTCCACTTGTTGTATTCCACTGATCAAATATATGATTTGATTAATTACGATTATTTTAGACGTTACTTATAAAATTACATTGATCGAATTTTACAGATAATAGCAGAAATGATAGGAACATATTTCTTGATATTTGCTGGATGTGGATCAGTAGTGGTAAATGCAGATAAAGGGATGATAACATTTCCAGGAGTAGCCATAACTTGGGGACTTGTTGTAATGGTTATGGTTTACTCTGTTGGCCATATTTCTGGTGCACATTTTAACCCTTCTGTCACTATTGCATTTGCCTCTGTCAAAAGGTTCCCTTGGAAACAGGTATTTTCTCCGTTTCAATTTATATGACATAATATTTAGATAAATATGTGTTTTTGAAATTTGTTGTTTTAGGACAGTTCAGTACATTAAGCTCCCTATATGTGCAGGACCCCAAAAGAGTTGAACCATAAGAGTCTATTATACACAGTCTTACCTTACATTTATGCAAAAGACTATTTTTATCGCTCAAACTTGTGACCTCCTGATCATATGACAACTTTATCAATTTATATGACATAATTTAACTGGACACAATTTTTTTTTAAATTGAAAATTTCTTAATATCAATAACTTTCATTTACACATATGAGTTGTAGTAGCTTGTTTTGATTGAGCATCTGATTGAGTATATGAACTATATATGACTTAATAAGTCGTAAAATCTCAGGCTTATTCCAATGAAGGATGATTATATATATATAACTAAAGGTGGTGACACATTTGAGACGATTAACTTATCTACGTTAATGAACGTTTGAGAACACGTACATAATTTTTTTCAAAATTTAAGCTGCAAATGTCTAATATGAACGGTGATCACTTTACTATGTGTTCAAATGTTCAATTGAGATAATATGTAGTTCGAGGAGTATCTAAATAAACTTTACTGTCAAATTTAAGAGATTGATAATATATTAATTCCGTAAAAAAAAAATGAAGATTTTTAAGACAAATATATCTTTTCCTTTTTTAAGGTACCAGCTTATGTAGCAGCTCAAGTTCTTGGAGCAACCTTAGCAAGTGGAACTTTACGATTAATATTCAACGGAAAACACGATCACTTCGCCGGAACCCTACCATCCGGCACCGATTTTCAATCCTTTGTCGTCGAATTTATAATTACTTTCTATCTCATGTTCGTCATCTCTGGTGTTGCAACCGATAATCGAGCTGTAAGTAATCTTTCTGTTCTAATTTATATGGTGATATCTGACCGAACATAGAATTTATCGAAGTGAAATGATTTTGAAATTTGTTGTCTAAAGGGAATCATAAACATTTTTGTGCTCTAAAATTATCTCATTAAGAGTAAAATTAAAAAAAAATTAAAAAATTATTTTTGAATAAAAATATATGGCATCTAATGAAACTATAATATAAGGGTATTTTAAACCATAATCAGAAATTGAAGGGTTGATTTGAATCTTTTCTCTCTAATATAGAATTGGACACGTTTAATTCATTCATTTCATGCTAAAGTTATGATAATATTAGAGTAAATTAATTTATTTCGAATTAATTTCTTGAAGTAATTTTATTAGTTGAATAAGAAAATTGCTTAGGGCTACTTGAACATTCATTGTTCCATAATTAAAATATTTTTGTCATGTTTATGATTTGCAGATTGGTGAACTTGCTGGTCTTGCTGTGGGGGCAACAATTTTGCTTAATGTGATGTTTACCGGGTAATTACCCTCTAATTAATTATAAAATAGTCGTTGTTAATTTCAAATTCCACAAGTAAAACTCCAAGCTATTTACACCTAACTACTCATAGGTATAAAATTTTATGCATAAACTTACATAATATACATAGTAAATTTTTTTAGTTGACATGCATAAATTAGATATTGATTACGCGTATAATATATACCAGTCGACTTTCATTTTAGTATTTTCTTTCCATACTTAATGTTGCTATGCTTTACTTGAGCCGATAATCTATCGAAAACAGTCTCTCTACTTTCACTGGATAGAAGTAAGGCTGCATACACCCCTCCGACCCCAAACTCAACACTTCTGAAATTACATTGAATATGTTATTGTTGTTTATCAATCAACTATTTTTAACTTAAGTGTTTGAACGAGCAACTATTTAAGTTAATTCTTACGTACTAATGAGTTGTGGTGGAACAGACCGATATCGGGGGCATCAATGAATCCAGCAAGGAGTTTGGGCCCAGCAATAGTGTCAAGCCATTACAAAGGCCTATGGATTTATTTGGTCAGCCCAACACTTGGGGCCATTGCTGGTGCTTGGGTTTACAATATAATCAGATTTACTGACAAACCTTTGCGTGAAATAACCAAAAGTGGATCTTTTCTCAAGTCCAAAAATTCTAACACCTAAAAAGTGGACACATTTGCAAAAACTAGTAATAATGGATGATGAAAGTGGTTACTTTTGCAATATACAAAGGGAAAAGGTTATAAAGTGGTTACTTTTGTAATACACAAAGGAAAAAAGGCTATGTATTTTGTATTATAATAAATGAAGTAAATCTATGTTTTTTTTAGAATATTGTATGTCTTACCTACTTTCGTTGTCCTATTTTATGTAAAGGTGTTAATACTATTTAGAGAAAAGGGCATTCAAATTAACGAATTCGTAAAAGGGCATTTCAAATCAGAGATATTTCGTGTTCATGCGAGGTTTATGTGAAAGATGGTATAACAAAGAAATAGACCGTAAACAACATACGTGATACTATATAAAAAGGGTACAATTTTATCCTTTAAAAATTAAACACAAATACTATAAATATCTCTATGTAAGAAAAATATGAAAAAAGGGGAAAAGGTCCAAAATTGCCCACTTCTATTACAAATTGTTTTGTTTTAATATCTTTGCCATTAGTAAATTATCGAATATTTGCTCATGTTATTAACAAAATTTGAGCATGAAATAAGTCGATTAAACGTGTTTTAATTATTCAAAAAATATCCCTTAAATTTTTATTATGATTTAGAAAAATTCTCAAGGTAAAGCTATTTTAAGGTTAAATATAAAACCGAAACCTTTTTCCAAAAATAGGTGACAAAATATAATTTAAGTTTTTTAAAATATAAAACAAAGTTGCTCGATTTTTCGAATGGGACAATTTTGATCTTTTCCTTTAATTTTTTTTAAAATAGCAATTCATGGTCCCAATTTCCAAAAAAGAAAAATGTCCAAAAAAACTTAAAAAGGTAAAGAAAAGAGTAAATTTTAGGTTTAGCAAATATAAAAATCATATTTGTATGTTATAGCTATAGTTTGTATAATTGCGCTCCATAGCAAACTTTATGTTTGCTATGACTATTAATCTGTATATTTCGGTATACATATACATAAAAAAAAAAAATGTATTTGGGTCTATTTGTATATTTCAGTATACAAATGGGATGGCAAAAAACATGAAATGTTTGCTGCGAATTACAAATAAAAGAAACTATGGCTATAACATTTAATTTGAATTAACAGTTTGTTATTTTATACATTTTTTTCTAAAGAAAACTGCTTACTTAGCCTACTAGGTCACTACTAGTAGAACTTAAGGGTGTTGGAGGGAGGAGTTCAATAGTCTCATAAATTGGACCAATTCGGTTCGGATGGAAATTGATTCGATTCGATTTGATTTGATGTCAGCTCAACCCGTTAGATAGGCATAGAGTAAACCTTGCCCGACCCATCAAAAATTCAACCCGATCAATCCGGGTAGTTCGATTCGATTTTGGGCCAGTCTGCCCAGTGTTTTGGACAGCCAGAGGCGACAAGTGTATGCCTCGCCACAAGGCGAGACACTCGCCTTTTTGAACTGCAGCTCCAATTAATACCACAAAATTAAAATATTTAATTGCACATATAAATAATCAAAATCTCAATAGCAATAACATATTAGCAAATATTTCAATTCAAACACTGAAAATCGATGGTACATACGAAAAGGCTAGAACTTGGTGAGAAAAAACAGAACAAAAATCAAAACTATGAGAAAAAATAGAGGTAGAAATAACTCTGAAGTTTGAAGAAGAGGAAGGAAAAAGAAATATTTCAACAAAACCTGAAAATAGATAGTACATGCTAAAAGTCTAGAACTGACTGAGAAAAAAAAGAACAAAAATCAAAATTGTGAGAAAAAATAGAGGTAGAAATAACTCTAAAGTTTGAAAAATAGGAAGGAAAAAGAAATATTTCAATTCAAAAACTTAAAATAGATTGTACATACTAAAAGTCTAGAACTTGAGTGAGATAAAAGAGAACAAGAATCAAAACTGTGAGAAAAAATAGAGGTAGAAATAACTCTGAAGTTTGAAGAAGAAGGAGGAAAAAGAAACAGAGGACGAAGAAAATCTAAAGAAGTAACGGAGAAGAAATTTGAATAAGAAAAGAAGAAATATGTTTTTGTTGGACTGTGGAGTTGCCGGAAAAATCTAGTTGGTCGTCGAAGTCTAGTCGAGTTCACTAGTTGGAGTCGCACTCGCAGTCTAAGAGTGTAACTGTGCAAATTTGAAAAAAAATCCTATAATTACCTTTTAACTTTTAAAACCCTAAGTTGGTCATCTTTATTTTTTTTTAAAATACAAAAGGCAACGCCTTTCTCGCTTCTCGCCATTATCGCCATGACATCGCTTTTTGAAGATCGTCTAACCACAAAGCTAAAAGGCGATAAAGAGTCGCCTTCCCTCGCCTCTTGCCATTGACGACGAGTCGATCGTCTGTCACAATCGTCTACCTCATTAGACAAGCATATTACAACTTATACGAGCCTATCAAAAATTCAACCCGATCAATTCGATTTTTTTGAGTCAATCTACCCCCTTAGACATAGTACAACTTATTTGGGTTGATCAAAAGTTCATCCCTATAAATCCGAAGGCCGGATCAGAAGGACCGATTCCAACAATCACATAAATTAGGCCGGCCCATATCATGCAAAACCCCAAAATCCTCCGAAATTGAATCGGCCCAACCTGGCCCATTAGACATGCATAGTACTACTGAAAAGCCCTATGCACTAAAGTTCTCGCTATAGATAGAGTTCGGGAAAAAGCCCAACAACAAGAACCTATTGTACGCAATTTTACCTTACGTACAATCCTAAAAGAAGCATTGCCTTCTCCATCACGTAACAAACTCACATAAAGTCATAAACAAACTCCTTTATACTTTAATTTTTCTTACCTTATTGCAATTAATTTTTCTTACTTCAACAATGGAAGCACTCTGCACCGCCGCCGTGAAAATCATAAACATCAGCGACGACGACAACAATTATCACGACGATGATGTTTTAGTAATACACTCAACTCAAAAAATTCCAAGGCGTAAGCGTAAACGAGCCGTAAGGAGAAACTTCGAATCTGTTCGTTCAAATCGCAGCCGTATTGGAACGGAAAAAGTCTTAATTGAAATATCCGATGATGAAATTGAAATTTTGTCGAATAATTCAAACTTCATATGTGAGATTTGCATAGATGAGAAGCCAATGACTGAATTTTTTCAAATTATGGGTTGTAATCATTCTTACTGCAATCAATGTACTGTCAATTACATAGCCTCGAAGCTCCAACAGAACATTCCACGAATTTCATGCCCTGTTTTGGGTTGCAACGGAAATTACGAACCTTATTATTGCAGATCGATTCTGCCTAAACAAGTTTTTGATAGATGGGGAGACGCGTTATGCGAGATGATGATTATGGATTCTGAGAAATTGTATTGTCCTTATAAAAATTGCTTGGCTCTTTTGATCCATGAAATTCGGGAAAAATATATGGTGAATAGTCATTCAAAATGCCCGAAGTGTAAGAAATTGTTTTGTGCTAATTGTAAAGTTCCATGGCATAAAGGGATTTCGTGTGAAGAATTTAAGAAACTGCGAAAAAATGATGAAACGGGAACGGAAGATATGTTGCTTATGAAGCTTGCAAAGCGCAAGCGATGGCAGAGGTGTCCAAAATGTAGAATCTATGTGGCTAGGGATAAAGGTTGCGCTCATATGAAATGCAGGTTAGTTTCGAGTTTTGATTTTCTAGTCTTCTACAAATATAATATAATTATATATTATATGTTTATAAAATGTTCTACAAATATAATATAATTATATATTATATGTTTATAAAATGAATTATGTAGGTTGGTTTCAAGTTTTAGTTTTGTATTCCTCTACAAATGTTATATGTTTATAAAATGAATTCAAAAAGTTGATATTTATGAGTTTAGTATTATGACGGTTTTGAGTTATTTTTCTGAGTTAATACTCACATATTTAATATATTTTGCTAACATTTCGTTTGGATGGTTCTTAGCTACCATATCATAATATATGGTATTGTGTTTTATTGTATGTTATGAATATAACATTCGATAATTGTATCATTCATTCTCATTCTGAGAACTTTAGAGAAAATAGTTTTTAAAAATTCTAATAAAATTGGTTTTTGGAAATGTTTTTCTCGGGAATGAAGAGAATGAAGCGGTTGACAGTTAAAAACACTAGGTGATTCTTTTGTTTGTCCTAGCTTTGATGGACAAAGTTACATATTTATGTTGCTAGGGAGAGGTCGATATGTGTCTTGTAGAATTAGTCGAGTAATGTAAAAGATTACCCAAATACTAGGCCTAACTTTTAGTTTTTTAATATTTTTTAATTTTTGAGATATAAAGTTATTTCTAGATTTATGGTCATAAGCTAGAATATTTAAATATATATAATATAACAAAATATTTTTTAATCTTATGGTTTTAAACATGTTATGTGGAAGTTAAATTTAAAAATTTAATATTCTTTAATGTTTCGAAATGTACTAAAAGAAAGAAAGACACAATATAAGTTTTTTTGGTTTAAAAAAACTTATAGTATTGTGTTTTATTGTACGGTCCTGTATTATTTTAATGAATACGATATTTAGATAGGTTGTATTATTTTCTGTCATTACATAGTATAACCTACACAATCCTATGGAGGTGAGAACTTATTTTTCTAGAGAATAGGCTTTTAAAAAATTTCTAATAAAATTGGTTTTCGGAAAAATGTTTTAATCATCCAAGAATATAATCCAGTAGTCAATGAAGTGGTTGAGAGCCATGAAGTCTCGAGTTTAAATTTCAATGAATACAAAAAATACTAGGTGATTCTTCCCATCATCCCTAGCTTGGTGGACAAAGTTACATGTTACATGTTGCTGTTGGCTAGTGGCAAATATAGAGCCAAAAAATAGGGCACCGGCACCCGTGGTCTCTTCGTAAAATTAGATATTATATATATATATATATATATATTTTCTAAGATTTGTATAATATTATATTTTGACACTTGTACTAAAAGAAGTCTAAATGGTCCACATGGTTAAATGTTGAGCTTTTGACCTTGAGGATTAAGGATCAATTCCCACTTCAATACATTTTACTTGGTGCACCCTTGTTCGAAAAATCCTAAATTCGCATCTGCTGGTGGCAGACAACATGTGAAATAAGTCAAGACATGCGAAAGATGACCCAAACACTACGATCATAAAATGTTTTTCTCCATATACAAGACACAATGTTTAAAGTGGTGTTACATTATCTCGATATCTCTTCGATATCGATAATGATGACTGCTTGGGCATTAGACAATATTAATTGTTAACAAGTTGTTGTGAATAATGTTTTAAGTTCTGATGCATTATTGTTTTTAACATTTGCAGGTGTGGATGCCACTTTTGTTACAAATGTGGAGCAGATCAAACTTTTAATCCCAATCACCACTGCATAAAGTATAGTACCTTTTACTTAAAACCTGTTTCGTATAATTGGAATGTACCTAAATTAGTTCACTTGGCACACATCATAGAGGTGGATTCAACATTTGATATTTATAGGTTCTGGATTTTAGGATGTTGATTTGATCTATTAACATGAATTTTGATATTCCGTCGCTAAAATGACGGATTCTTGTTGTTTAACTATAGAAGTTATCCGACACCAATTTATGTTGTTCTATAATGCTATGCATGTAAAAACTATGGGCTAAAGTTGTTGGATTCAGCTGAATCCAAACCTAATAGCCTACATTCATCCCTACCCCATCAGTACATGTACTAGACATAACTCTGATTATCAAGATTTATGCTATATAGGAATAGATTACTTAGATGATTTTTGTCTTTCTTTAGAATTGAACACTCATTTTTTCTGATTTTTTTAGCTTTTTACAACTACTTTCACCGTTCACTAGATCCTATCCTTGAGTGCATCGTGGTCAATTTACCTTTCTTCTATTAAGTTTTGTGTTGTTACATGTTGTATGTCCATTAAGTCTTTGTGCCATTATAGTACAAATTGATATATTTTTGCGCATACATGGAATTAATAAAACTAATTATTTGAGACGCTCTTTAAAATTTTCAGGTAAAGTAAATTGACAGAGTGAAATAAGAAAATCTAAAGATGTGATGCCATGAGATGTTCGATTTGAGAGTACTCTCTCATTGGGGCATGCCAACATTAATCTTGCGGCTGAGAACTATCTGGTGCGAGAGTAATTAAGACGCAAAATTTATAGAGTCATAGCCTTCTAAGACTTTCTTTTCCTGTATAGACATTATAGATTTATAGCACAATAGATTTATTACATAATTGCAGCTCAATAAAATATGATATTGTTTTATTGTGCATTTGGTTAATTATTTTTATTACTTTGGAATAGGAAATTTTGAGATTATTTATAACACATTTGTAGTATTATTCTTATGCTATTTTTTTAAAACTAGCGATAATGATTTTGAATTACTAAAAGAACCTTTTTAATAACCCAAATTATAATTGTAACCACATAAATTGAAATACTTTGAGAATGAATCTTAATTATCAGAATAATAAAGAACAACACTTATATTAATTATATATTCTGATGCTATCTTTATCATTAGAATAATACTAATTACTAAAGGTTCCTTTTTATTCGATCCCAATACAAAAAAAACTCCTACTAATATCACAATATTCAAATTTTGAGATTAAAATTACTTTTTAAAAGACATGTTTAAGTTACAAATTTAGCCTTGACAATATAAGTCTCGAACTTCTTTTATCGATGACATGAATCTCAATTAATCAATAATCGAATTATAAAGCGAGTACTCGACCACAATACTCAAGTTTTTGATAACAAAATTACTTTTTATAAGATGGATTATATTTCCAAATTTACACTTATCAAAATCTCAACTTCTCTTTTTAACGTAAATTTCAATTAGTCATATCACAAAACGAATATTCAATCGCTATAAAAAATGACTCCTAGTAGTTTCCTAGTATCACATATTTCAAGTTTTGAGGATAAAATTACCTTTCCAAAAAAGAATTTTATTTCTAAAATTTTCATATAATTCTCAACCTCCTCTTTTTGTCTACATAAATCTCAATTAGTCGGGTCATAAAAACCGAGTATCAAATGCCTAATAAAAAAAAAGCATAATATATAAATGTATATTTTAATTTGATTTTAGCTTACATTTATATTCCAACTTTAAATATATACAAGTAAATACCTAAATTTGTATAAAATTGAACAAATAGATATACACATAGGATTTATATATCTACTTGTTCACTTTTATACAAATTTAAATATCCAGTTATACGTCCTCAAAATTAAAAGACATATATATAAAGTAAGATCAAATAAAAAAGCGCATTTACTATGATAAAAAAAAAAAACACCCCTATTAGCATTCAAAGTTCAAATATTTACCTTTCCGAATCCCCAAAAAAATCGTGTTCTCTTCTTCTTCTTCACCAAATTCGAATAAAAATACTAATTGTTTTCTTCAGAATCGTAAAGGTTACTATAACCCTTTTTGAATTCTAGCAAATTTTCACTATATAATTATATATTCTTGCTGTTTAATGCAAAAAAGATTGTTTTCTTTTTTACAAAAAATGGAAGTGGCAAATTCTTCTTTGTTGGGTGTGAAGATTATTGATATTGCTGATGATGACGATGATGTTTTAGTCATATATGAAACCCCAAAAGCTTCAAAAGGTAAAAGAAAAAAGTTTATTAAACCAATTTCAGTAGAAAATTACTTTTGTTCAAAACCCAGCTGCAGTGGTACAAAAAAAGTGATGATTGATCTTTCTGATGATGAAATTGAGTTTTTGGGTACCAAATTTGTACAAAAATCGAAAGGGGTTTTGAATATCAAGTCGATTGTTATCGATGATGATGATGATGATGTGAATGAGTTGGTTGATAAGTTGTTTACTTGTGATATTTGTGTTGATGAAAAATGTGTTAATGAAGTTTTCAAGATTATGGGTTGTAGTCATTCTTATTGCAAAGAATGTATGGCTAAGTATATTGGTATGAAGCTTCAAGAAAATATTTGTCGAATTTCATGTCCTGTTTCGGGTTGTAATGGGCAATTAGAGCCGTATAATTGTCGTTCAATTTTGCCTAAGGAAGTTTTTGATAGATGGGGAGATGTGTTGTGTGAGGCAATGATTATGGGGTCGGAGAGATTTTACTGTCCGTTTAAGGATTGTTCCGCGCTTTTGATTTATGAAAATGGTGAAAGTTCTGTTGTGATTCAGTCGGAATGCCCGGAATGTAGGAGGTTGTTCTGTGCCAAGTGTAAAGTTGCTTGGCATTCAGGGATTGTATGTGAAGAATTTCAGAAGTTGAATAAGGACGAGAGGGAAAGAGAGGATTTGCAGCTTATGCAACTTGCCAAGGGTCAAGCATGGCAGAGATGTCCGCGGTGTAGGATATATGTCGCGAGAAGGGATGGTTGCGCCCAAATGGTTTGTAGGTTAGTTAGTTAGTTACTCTCTTCGTTTCAATTTGTCTGGTTTTGACTATAAGTTGTTTGAATCTTGTGGCCGTCTTAAACTAAAGATATGTAAAATGCTCTATAATATTGTGGTTTTAAACATGTCACGTTGAAAGTTAGGATTAAAATTTTGCCAAAAAATGAAGGGGGCGTGCTTTTTGAAATCGAAGGAGTATATGGTTTTTGTGTTTCCTTTTGTCCCGGAAAGTTTGAGTGATCAAAGATGTCTAAGCTTAGATGTTTTAATCTATTTGCTCAATGTATGTTGTTTGCCTTTAGTCAGAAGTAGAAGTAGAGGGTGCCATTTGCTGTACACTGTAGAAAAAGTAAAAAAATTACGGATGATGTGAAAAAAGTACATAAGGAGTGAGAAAGAATAACATGGTTACGAGAACCGAAGGTTAGGCTGACTACTTTGGTAGAGCAACACCTAGGAAGATTTATCCCTACCCCTTGCCTTGTCTTGTTTTCCAGTGTTGCCAATTCCCAAGTACGAAGGGAAGACCAAAGCCAATAATATAGGCGCGACCTCAAGAATTATCTACTTGTTTATAAGAATTTGATTGCTTGTAAGCGTACACACATCTCTGATTTGCCATGTCGACTAATGAAGAGGGTCGGTGCAGAGAGTTGACCGAAGCAAAGGCAGCTATGTGTGTGTATGCATATAATTAGTTGTGTTAAATTCTCAACTACAGCCCCTGTATCACTAGGATTTTCAATTTTATCCTTGTTCTGCTGCTGGCTGCAATCAAATCTTGCGTGCTTGTAATTACATTGTTCTTTTAAAGTTGCGATAAATCTAGCTAAACAAAAGTGCATAGTCTGCTCTTTTATTTTCAATAATCGCCACATATTTTGTTTATTTTTGTTGGTTATTCTACAAAATCTTTGTTGCTAATGTTCTTCAATTCCACTCATAGGCAATATGGTTTAATGCTGACTTTATCTCTACGTAGCCAAATCGTGATGCATCGTTATTTTAACACTTGCAGGTGTGGATGTGGCTTTTGTTACAAATGTGGAGCTGAATCAGCTAATCACCATTGCAAACGCTGTGGTACTTAAAGACGTATTTCGTTTGAACTTATTAGTACTGTTCTTTCTTCTTTTTGTTCCCAAAATTACGAGTCCTCTGTAGATGTAGCACTCTGCTTAGAATATAATTGCGAGTTTTACTTAGTGGTCTCTTTTCTCAATCTTGATTAGATCTTAAATGGATGTAGTGGTGATACATGGAAACCTGTCCATAAACTATGTTTCTCGGACTTTCCAAAATTGTTGTTGCACCCATGTCGGATTCTCCAAATACACTACTTTTAAAGTATCCAACATGCAGCTGTTGACATTTTTGAAGAGTCTGAGGAACATAGTCCATAAATATGCATACATATATTTCACCATTCTTGGAAGATATTTCATATATATCGTCTTCCGGGCAAAAGGAAACTAATAGAACTAATGTTGAGATGCTCTTTTGTATTTTCAGGTATATTGAATGGATTGTAGATATATCTCTCCAGAGGTGCAAATGCGCGATTTCTAGATTTTTTTTATCGTCGCTCTAGGGGTATTTTAGTGATAGGTTCTTATTTTACTCAACTTGTGGATATAGATGTTCAGATTTGTGACTTAGAAGAGATGACTAAAGAAATAGCTCAAATGACTTGTCTTCTAATTATTTGTATGAATGTTGGTTATTGATTTGGTAGCTTCGTACCTAAATATACAACAACTATGTTTCAGTCGTAATCAATGAGATCGACTATATGAATTTTCATCGATCATGTTATTTTAAAATTCGCTTAGGGCAAAATAATAAAAATAAGGAAAAAGACATAAATTCACCTCTGAACTTGTTTCGAAAAGTTAGTTACCTATTACACACCTTTGCTACTAATATTGTGATTTGTTTTTACCCTTGAGACGTGTAGTATCACTCTAACAATGAGAGGTGGTGTATCACACTTGCACCACATCAATGCCATGTCACTGCCACATCAGATGCCATGTCATTCAATTGTTTCTTCTTCAATGAACACCACCATGAAACCGTTGCCGCCATAGTACTACCGAAATCAAAATAATCACCACAAATTTTACCACGTACGATTAAATCCACCATTGAAATCATACTATCATCATTATCCCTACAAAAATTATAAAGATCCACCACAAAATTTGACACCTATAAACAAGCTCATCACCAAAATTACATTATCATCAAAAGGTATAAACCTACCACCATTGTCAATATCGTTTTTTTCTTCTCCACCATCTTCAATTTCCGCTTCTTTGCCACCCCCTCACCGATAAATCCACCATTATATTTTATTTTTTAAACTTAATCATCAATTTTATCAACCACCAACAGAGCCGAAGAGAAAAATTAAATATAATAAAAATAGTGAAATCGAATAAGCATTAAAATATGATATGATGGTGTGTGTGGGGGACCAAAAAGTCCCCGGTGAACAATTTAAATAAGTGGAACTAGTTTGCCCCTCATGAATACTTGAGAAAAGGGATCTTTTATTATTTGCAAGTCAACTAAGGCGATCAAGATGGAAATAATCAATAAAAACATATAGAATTAGATATAAATCATAAAAACAGTCGTACATTATCGGTATGCAAATTACAAATTATTCCATGTAATTATGATTAGTAGCCCCATAGTAATTAGTACAACTCACCCCTATATCCCAAAAACCACTTGAAACAGAAGTACAAAACACAAAAAAAAAAACTAAAAAAAACTAAAAGAACCTTAAAAGTAAAGTAAATGTCTTCTAAGTACCACAACTATTGCAGTAGTGATCACTTGAGTGAGCTCCACATTTGTAGCAAAAGTTACATCCACACCTGCAATTGTGAAAAGATACCAATGATGTATTTAGTTTTCAGTAAACAACTGATGATCTATGTTGCTCGTACTCTTTTAATATTCAAAATATTTCTTATATACGTGTCTAGGTCAATATTTAAGCTGGAATTTTAATTGTAGAGCAATGTCTTGCACAAAATTCTATCTACGCCACTAACGTTTGGAGGATACAATAAGTATCCGATGTGTGAAGGTGGATACACAAGAATCAAAATCGGAATAACACAACGTTTTATGGACCGAAAATTGCTATTTTATTTATTTAGAACTAAGAGAGTTGTATATAAACCTATTAAAAAAGAAGTTGAGTACTATATATCTGAGTTTTTGGCCAAAAATTTCCTTAAACTATATTCCGAACTTAAATTACATCCTTAAATATATATTTTTGGCAAAAAACATCCTATAAGTATTTGAAAGTTGACAATTTTCGTCCTTCTACATTATAGTTTAAGGATGATTTTGTGAGATACATATCACTTGTGTGAACCCTTTGTATTCCGAGTGAATTGGTTGAGCTTATTTCTCTCTATATTTTGTACTCTCATGTTTATATAGTGAATTACTCATCTCCTTTGTGGATGTAGGTCGGTTGACCGAACCATGTTAAATCTTTGTGTCTTTTGATATATTTCTCGTTTGTCTTCTTATTCATGATCTTTCGAGGTTTGCTTTGTTAGCTTTTACATGACACCTAATTATTTCGATCCTAAACATGGATTACTAGATGCAACTCTCAATGAAGACATTGAGACAATTGGAAATAACAATAATATATAGTAACAACATAATTAGTTCAATTTCACAAGTGGGATCCAAAGAGGGTGGTGAGTACACATTATTACCCCTACCTTACGAAAGTAGAGAGACAATCTCCGATATAAAACATGAAATTAAAATAATATGGACTAAATAAACTAACCTGCATCTTATTTGTGCACAACCTTCTGACCTCCCAACATACATCCTACAACTTGGACATCTTTGCCATTCTTCACTCTTAACAAGTTTCATAAGTTGTAAACTCTCAATTTCCCTTTCATCTTTGTTCAACTTCTCAAATTCTTCACACACAAATCCTGTGTTATGAATGGGCCGAGGCCTGTTATACCAAAAACAGCCCAATACCATATTAAGGAATTATGTGTGGGATCCAAGTTAATAAGTAGCACATTCTAGGGAAAATAGGAAAGGAGGCAAATTGTTAATGAAAAGAGTGTTTCCTCTCATCCCCTTCTTAGTCTAAGCTTCTCATTCCCTTCTTTTGATTTCTCATCTCCTTCTACTCTCTATCCCCGTTACTTAATCTTAGTGCTATTTCTATGTTGTATTAGGCAAATTGTTAATGAAAAGAGGCAATTTCTATTGTATTAGTGCTATTTCTATGTTGCCAATGTACACCAGTTAATACTATCAGTGAAGAGTTTGGCTACTGTTCTTTTGTGATTACTGTTTGTTACATCCTGAATGCCATGGAACTTTACACTTTGCACAAAACAACCTCTTACATTCCGGGCATTTCGATTGAGTTATAACAACGACCATATTTTCTACACCCGCGCATTCATCAATAAAAAGCGCGGAACAATCTTTAAACGGACAATAAAATTTCTTGTACTCCAAAATCATAGACTCACACAACAAATCTCCCCACCTAACGAAAACATCGTTAGGCAAAATGAAACGGCAGTTATGCGGTTCCATTTGCCCGTTACAACTCGTAACGGGGCACGAAATTCGAGAGATGTTCTCTTGGAGCTTTGAAGATATGTACTTAGCAATGCAATTTTTGCAATAAGAATGATTGCAGCCTAAAATTTTGAACATGCCATTAGTAGCAAATTTCTCATCAACACAAATATCACACGTAAAAATTTCACATTTTGGAATTGTGACTTCCATTGAAGCTTAATTATTTTTAAAAAAATCTTTTTTTGCTTTAAGCCACAAGAATGAATATAATTGGAATTGATGATGAAGAAGACAATACGTTTTTTTTTTGGAATTCCAAATGGATAACTCTTTCAACTTCTATATATCCAAAAGTTATTTTTTAAAGTTTATATACACCTCCCAGAATAAGTATCTATGTAAGTCTTCTAAATTCGTAATCTTAAAAATAAGACAGATAACATATTATAACACATAAAATTGAGCTAATAATATAAAAACAATTCTTATCAATATTATTATTTTTACCCTTAAATTTTAGATATAACTCAAATTTTAATTAAATCTTTTTTTTTTTTTTGGTACTTAGTTGGACTTTCAAAATATATGAAAATCCTAAAAAAAAATAAGGGTAAGAGAGTTTTATAGAAAAGGAGAAGATATTTTAGAAAATTCTTCATACCAAATACAGATGTTTTCATAAAAAGAAAACATTAACACTAGTAGCATTTGAATTTAATAGGTTCTGAATCTTACAATAACGACTTCAAGTGCTACTAACTGAACTCTTAATTTAAGATCTGCACATATTTAGAAAACTTTACAACACAAATAGATTGATACAAGACTTAGGACGGGCGTACTACTTGATTCAGCTGAACTCGTAAGTTGCCTTCTAGCTCCGCCCCTACTCAAGTACATTGTTAAAGCAAATATGATAGTCCTTCATACTTCTCTATCTGAGTGGTATTTTTCAGCAGAACAATCAGCTAGGACATGATTTTGTAACCTTTTTCGTCAAGATGTTGTAGTTAATCATCCTTTGGCTTGATCAAAATGGTCTCGATTGAACGTTCTTTCCTTAAAATCTTCACGATTGTAGACATGGTTGGTCTGAATGGCGGTGAATCTATACATTGGATTGCTAATCTGAGAATCATCTCTGCTTCTTCCCAGACGTAATTCAGATTTTGATCGACTAAATCCATTAGAGTTCCCCTCCGATTCTTTATTTGTGCCTATAGTAGTCGAAACAAACCAATAACTTTGTCTAGTTTCCTAAATTAATGTACATAACTATTGCAGTTAGTTGAATTTCACTCACCTCATCAACGAGGTATTCAGTGTCACCACCTGCCCTAGGGGTCTTGATTTTCATTCCGCTGACAAGTATAAGCATGACAACTCCAAAGCTATACACATCCGCATTGGCTTCTAAGGCGCGATCTTTAATTTCAGGCGCGGTGTATGACCTGCAAAAGGCTTCCATTATTGAGAAGTGCAATTGTAATAGCCCATGTATACAAAGTTTTAACACACCTAAAGTATTACTAATTTGTATCTGAAAGAGAGTGAACGTTCAAAATGACACCTAAAGTATCCTGGTTTTTCGAGTTTCCTACCTGAACGATCACCAGCTACTCATCAAAACACACCGCAACTATCAATTGTTCCATTTTCCTACCTGAATGATGATGGTGATATTTAAGATAAGGAAAGGGAACAACTGATAGTTGAGGTGTGTTTTGGTAAATAGTTGGTGATAGTTTGTTAGTGTGTTTCCTTACATTGTTCCTTCTGACTTTTGCTTGTGATAAAGCTTTGCAAATCCAAAATCGTATATCTTCGGATTCAGATCATCATCAAGAAGAATGTTCGCTGGTTTAATATTCCCGTGTATAATTTCAAGTTTGGACCCCTCGTGAAGAAAAGATAAACCTTCTGCTAGCCCAAGACAAATTCTATATCTTGTTGGCCAATCTAGTCTTGCTCCAAGTTCGTCTGAACCTGTAAGTAACCAAAGCTCGACGTTTAATTTGTACAATTAAATTCTTTACTACTACTACAGAGGCTTAATGAAGAATTTTTTCATAAATAGAAGACGTTACCGAATAATGCATCTTCAAGAGACTTAGTTCCAATGTACTCATAGATAAGCAGAAGTTGGTTCTTTCCTGCACAGCATCCCATTAGTGTTACAAGATTTGGATGTTTCATGCCAGCAATTGCACGACTCTTTTCCACAAACTCGTTCATTCCTTCTTTTGTTGTTGCAAGCTTTTTAACTGCAATGGCAGTCCCATCCAAAAGAGTGCCCTGGATGTTGGTAAAGTGTTTTAGCTGATGAAATTGTGAATCAGAGAAACAAAATAATTACTCCGTCCATTTCAATTTGTTTGTCTTACTTTACTTTTTAGTCTATTTCAAAAAGAATGTGCCTTCCCTTTTTTGGTAACTTTTTAAATTCTAACCAACTTTCCACCTGACATGTTTAACACCACAAGATTGAAGGGAATTTCGGTACATTCTATATATCTTTAGTTTAAGACTACATTATTCAAAAGTCTTCTTTACTTTCTTAAATTCCGTGCCAAGACAAAATAGGCCAAATAAATTGAAACGGAGGGAGTATATATCTAGATGTCCGGTCATCCAACTAGCAAACGGAGAAAGGTTGTGCATAGTGCAGCTACAGGCTCTAACACAATATTAGTACTGCAACTTTTGTCATGAGAGAATATCTTTTCGGAAAGAAAATGAAGAATACAAAGGCGGACTAAAACTGTCAAAGACATATCACAAAGAACACAAAAAATCATAACCTGCAATGAGTTAAAGATTCTAGCTAACCTCGTAGACGGTCCCAAAACCTCCCTCACCAATCCGGAGGTCATTATGAAAATTATTTGTGGCAGCTTTAATTTTCCGATAGTTGTAAAGCCCTCCAGGGTAGAATTCTATAAGTTCTAGCTCTATATCAGCACATTATTAGTAAATAAATATCAGTTGAGTGGAAAACAGAAAGAAGCTTACTACAAATAAAGTGTCTTATGATTCAAATGGTGGTAATTAAAACCGATAACTAGATAAAATGTATCTTGGGCTTAACTCAATCCCAAAAGCTAACGATCAATGTGGGACAACTTAACACCCCTCCAACCTATGCCCAAGCTTACCAACGGGAGGGTGGAAAACATAATATGGGGGCCTAACATCGGGTAAACTAAGAATTGGGATAGATCTGATACTGATGCCATGATAAGAAATGGATCTTGGGTCTCCTTTCCAGGATGGTAAAGGGCGAGTAAAGAGGAGAGATAACATTTTCAGATTTTGGAGATCGCCTCAAAGATTGCTTCGCTTCAAATCCCAATGGAAACCAAAATAAAATCCATAATAAAAGTAGTGTTACCTTCCCGACGTAATTTGTCTTGGTACATCCAGGAAAAAACAATGAACAATAATAGAAAAAGTAATGCAGATCCTGAAATTCCAACAAGCACTCCAAGGGATAGATGTGATTGATCTGGTTCATAAATTGTTACCATGAAATATCAGTCACAACATCGGGACAAAAACCATGTAAAATGGTAAACAGTCTGGGGTAGCTCGGTGCACAAGCATCCCGCGTTCACGTAGGGTCCGAGGAAGAGCAGCACCCAAAGGGGTGTGATGTAGATAGCCTACCCCTAATATGAGCATTAGTGTATGCTTCCACGGCTCGAACCCGTGACCTATAGGTCACACGCGCAGACAACTTTATTGTTGCTCCAAGGCTCCCCTTCGT
Organism: Solanum chiquidenum; assembly: GCA_029582725.1. Classification (NCBI taxonomy): domain Eukaryota; kingdom Viridiplantae; phylum Streptophyta; class Magnoliopsida; order Solanales; family Solanaceae; genus Solanum; species Solanum chiquidenum. The sequence goes on along the minus strand of JAJOOS010080187.1, from coordinate 25,771 downwards.
AAAACAGTGTAACAGTTGGACATAAAATGAATACCTAGAGTTACTGTAATCGCAGATATAAGGGGCCCATAGTTATCTGATGGGTATAAGATTGACCCTTTTCCAGACCAGTATAAGTGAATCTCGAGTAGATTGTTACGCACTTCAGCGGAATATTCTCTTGTTATAGGCTCATTCACAGCTTGTCCTTCTGCTTCTGCTTCTATGTTGAAGCTTGTCAGCACCTTTGTTCCCTGCATAAATATTCTGTAAAGATCTTCTATATGTTTGCGTACGGATCGACAAGGTGGTTTTGGTACCTTACCTGGATTTCTACATCAAAGACTCGCCTTGTTTTGCCATGCGAAAGTCTATGTTTTCTACTAGATATTTCAGCAAAGTGAAGAATCACTTTGTACGTACCGGGTACCAAACAAAATCCATAATATTTCAAAGAGATTGAGGATAAACGTGCTGTTCCATACAATTCGGCATCACCAGTTTGAACTTCGCACACATCATTTAGAGCGTACCTGTTACGTTTTGCCCATAAGAAGGTTCCCATACTACTATAGCCCCAATTTGAATTATTACTCATGAAGAAAGTTGATCCACCATTTTCATGTACATCAGCTTCATAGACATTTCCGTTAACTGATACAGACTCACCACCGCAGTTTATATACAAATGGTCATCTACAAATGGATACACAAATTTTAGTACATGGTGCATTTAAGATCTCAAAATGCGAGCAACTTTAATGTGGAAACGACAAACTAGAAAAACAGCAATCTTATCATGAGTCATGACACTAACACATTTAACTATTGAAATAATTATGTGTGAAGTTAGTCATAAGGAACATAACATAAGACGTATCCTGAAATCACTTCATGTGTGAAGTTGTTAATTAATACTTACCTAACTGAGCTCCATTCTTACAATGTAAATCAACTTGGTCCTGCTTTGCAACCCTAAATTCAAATTTATGCACAAAGTTAAGTATAGAACTCGGACCAATTTTCTTCCGAGACTAAATTATTTCGTCTTCTTTTTTTTCCTCTTTGTGGAGATACAGGTGGAAGAGCTTACTCTTCCATTTCATTGAAGCAGCACGCGAACAGATTCCTGGTAAAGGGAAATATAATTGGATTCGGGAATAGAAAAGCTACTCAGAAGCACATAAATAAGATTTTTTCTAGATATGTGAAAATCACACTTACAAGTTAGGATTTGTCTTCTTTATTTGGATCAAGTTGAAATGGTTTTCAGAAAGATCCCTGCACTTCAACTTGGACGAGTGAATGGCATAATATGTTGTAGACATTAATGAAAAGAGAAAGCCGGGGCAAAAAATCATGTTAAACCAACTACTATTAGTGTGATTTTTCATTGTTCCCCAACAAAAATTATATCCAAGTAATGGATAGAAGAGTAAAAACAAGAACACAGAAAAAGAAACAATTGGCCTAAGAATATTTGGTAGTCTAATGGAAAGAGATAATGATCAATACAAAAATGGACCTAATGATGAACTCATCCGCAAAAGCTAGCTCATGAGATGAGGACTGTCTAAAACCATATGAGGCAACAACAACCCATTCCATCAACTAATGTGCGAGACATGAACAAATGAGTTGGCGATTGCAGATTGTTTGAAAAGTGAAGATTGTGTCTATGACTAAGAAACATGTCTTGCATCCCAATTTACAGGTTGAGAGGCCTTGAGCAGGAAAAGTTTAGATATGTTATTATAAGTAGAAATCATTTGAATCTTCGTTGTTCCATTGACTACAGCTATGATTCCAGTGATCTTTCAGCATCACGTGTTGTGGTTTGGACAGTACTAAGAATAAAAGTCACTATGCAAAACATGAAGTGCTTGCCATTCTTTTCTTTTTTTGATAACCGTGGTGCGCAAGCCATCTTTCGCCCACCTCGACTAACTACAACCAAAAAAGTAATATATTAATGCAAAAGGCACTTACACGTATGGATAATCCTTGACCCAAGCTGGAATTGTCCCAGTGAGTTTATTTTTTCTTAGAAATCTGGAAACAATGCATTGGATTATGACACTTAAAACAAGACAGAAAAGAAAAAAATGTGATAAAAGATCAATATTTCGACATCACAGAGCTCAAGTATTCATCAAATGCGAGCTATCACACAATTTCTGATATTCAAACAACAGCAGAATCACACAATCTAATACACAAGTACCGTAAGTTACGTTGCAATTAGTATGAAAACCAATGTTCACTTCAAAAGCTTTCCATCTATAGATCCGCCTCAGCTATTATACAACAACAACAGCATACCCAGTATAGTCCCACAAAGTGTGGTCCGAAAAGGGTAGAGTCTACACAAACCTTACTCCTACCTCAGAGGTAGAGTGGTTTTTTCGATAGACCCTCGACTCAAGACAAAGAAGTCCGGAAGAAGTCAAGAAAAAGAAGTACAAAAACAACAGATAATAACAAATAACAGAACGGAAACTACAACAAAACAATGCAGTAGTCAAGGTACAAGAAACAACAGAGAGTAACAGAAATCCATATCAGCTGTTATTGAAAAAAAAACTTGAGTTTTGAGATGTATAAACTATTACTAGCTTCGACAAGAAATGCATAGAAGAAAGATATAGCCAAAAGGAAAGAGGTATAAAAGCTTTTCTTGCAGTGATGAATTTTATATCCACAATTCATTACAAAAATAAGATCACGTATATTTAATGATTAGTTAGAGAAGCAAGATCACTTACATAAATTTCAGTGATTTGGGACCAGTTTCTGGAATTACACCAGACAAATTATTGAAACTCAAGTCCCTGCATCAGGAGAAAAGAAAGTAGTATTACTTTATATACTTGTTAAGGAAACATGTAATAGCCTATTTAGGGACAGGTTTACACGCAATTAAGTTGTTTTTCCACTTTGTTCCACGCACTTTACTGTATGATGTTAAACGGAGAAGAGCAAGAAAAAGATAGCACACTTTAAGAGCTTAGCCTGACGGAACTCTTTTATCAACAAACGACTTATTTTCTCATAAACCTCATAATTTAATAGTTTCATTTGAAAAAAGCAGTCAAAGAGGAGAACATTTGAAGCATCAACTTTCCCCTATCAAAAAGCACGCCCTTTTCTTTGTGAAGTAAACGAATATGGAGATATTTACTGCATGCAGAAGATTTCTTACATATACTCTAGGTGAGGTATTTTCCATATCCAATCAGGGATTCCGGTTTTTAGTGAGCAATTCCTCAATGTCCTAGATAAACAGAAAATTGGAAAATAGAATTCTATTTTAGGAGAAAAGCAAAAGAAAAAACTATTATTCCAATAAGCATGAAAGTTTTGGGTGCCACGGGACTCACAAAGTTGTCAAAGATTCTATCGTGGATAAATTTGGAAATGAGTACTGTTCTCCAACTGTGTCACTGATATACCTGAAAGTAGATATTACATAATCCTTAATAATTCAAAGTTTGGGAGAACTCCTTTCAAGGATGCGTATATCGGAAAAGCTACAGGATTTTACAGTTGTTGTAGATTCTTCAGCTCTGAGAAAGTGGGAGGGAATGGTGCAGAAAAAATATTCCCCATCAGATTCCTTCTCAACATGTGCAGAAAAAATAAATCAGTAGTCTTGCTAAAAACATGCATAGATAGTATAAAAGTGTACAGTTACTTAGTGAGTTTTACATGATAAGCAGCTTTTCCCACCCTCCGAAAATATCTGGGATTGTTCCATTGAGGTTGTTCCCTCGCACATCGCTACAAAGAAAGAAGATAAACAATTGATTTAAAACTTAATCTCTCTCTCTCTTCGTGTTCCAATTCTATGCTAATGAGATTGACATTACTAGAAACAGAGGCCTAACCAGCTCATGATGGGAAACAAATTCTCATTGAAATTAGTGTAAAACTTCCTAATTTTTCATATGAAAACACTAGTATTATTCTTTTCTCATTGTTTCAATCAAAATATCTGTGGGAGTAGCCACCGAACATTTTTCAATGGGAAAATAATGATTATCTTGGTAGTGGGAAGATAAGAGAGTTGATACTTACAAATTTTTCAGGTTCACCAAACTATGGAAGCTCGACGGCAAGGCACCAACAAATTCATTGTTCTGCAACTGCCTGAAATCATTTACAACATAATAATAAGTATCCTTGTTTCGTTAGGTACATGCACCCAAAAGTAACTAACAAAAATATACTTACAACTCCTCAAGATTCACAAAACTTGTGAGACTGTCCGGGAGTTCACCCGAGAGTTGATTATCCGCCAGGTTCCTAATTGTGAAGGAAAATAGATGGGGATTAAAGTTTAAGCCAAACCAATTGGGAAGTACAAGTATGGATCTTATCAAGGCGTTTACAATTCGGTGAGGGTCCCAATTCCTCCCAGCTCAGATATGTTCCCTGATAATAAATTATAGCTCAAATCTCTGAAAGGACAAGAAGAAAATAATTATATTATGAACTAAGACGACTAGATAGTAATAATTTATTTCGCAATATAAAGGACAATATAAGATGCAGCTTTAGACTTACAAATATTCTAAAGATTTGAGAGACTTCAAATTTGGAGGAATTGTTTCGTTGAAGAAGTTTTTGCACAAAGATCTGTAATATCAACCAAGGTTAGATTGTAATGATTAAATACGATCCCAAGATAGAATTCTGAGTGAATTTTCTAGTTGAGCCGTCTTCATTGGTTCAAAATCCAATTTTAAAATGCCGGATCCATGTTAACTCTGCATCAGTTGACATGTAAGAATGCAGTGTTAAAGGAATTAAAGGCGCTCATTGTCGTGATTGAAGACCCCTTAGTTTCCTAAGTACTAGTCTATAGAGTACGCGTAAAACTACTATTCACAAAAGTTCTTAGGTCTTCATTTCCACGATATCCGCCATCACTACAAGTCTCTTTTTTTCCAATATTCACCATCACAACAACATTATTTCCTCAACCTTTTGCTTTAAAACAAACTTTTATACGTAACTACTGCTGATTTTAATCATGTAGGTCACCAGACATGTATATAATCTGGATACACTTAAACGAGGGGAAAAACCATCTAAGCTTGGTGTTAACATCAAATTGGGGCAAATAGAATTGTTACCATTAGATTATAAAATATTCTTCACTCACAATTTTCGTTATTGGAACGCCAATGATCTAATGGTTCTTAAAGCTTACAAACCCAGATAGGTACAAACATCAACATAAGGACATAGTTGGGTAAGCCGATGACTTACATTTTTTTCAAATACTTCATCTCACCAAGGAAAGGTGGAATGGTTCCGTTTAATGCATTATCACAGAGAGAACTGTCACAGATAAAACATTATAAGCATCAGAGGTAATTAAAGAAAAAGAATTCCTTAATTGGCTTCATCATATGCATAGCAATGAAAGACTTCAAAAATAGATGAGTAAATTTCTAATGGACACAGTGAAGGATGGAGAATATAATGAAAAGTTTGCAGCCAAAGTTATGAAACTACTCACATGTGCGTTAGTCGCGTCAGCTTTTCAAATGAGTCAGGAATTGGTCCACCTAACTTGTTTCCATCCAAATTACTGCGATCAACCAAAGTAGATAGATTCATAAAGGGTAGCACATTATCGAATCTTGGATATGAAGTAGTTTAGTTTTAGACTTTATAATATTGAGATCCTTTTTAGAGTTTGATTACCTCTTATTTAGTAATTTATACTAGTATACCTGGAAAAGGTGGAATGCAAGCCCCAAGAGATAATATCACTTTCTAAATATGTGTGCTTAAGATGTTAAGACTTTAGCCGTGAGCTCCCCTGCTATTATTCAAGTAATGATGTGTTTAAATCTAGTGTCGTTTTTTATATGCAACACTAGGTGATTAGCATCTTTAAGAACATTGCACTAAATTTTTGTAATGCTTTCCGACTTATGCATTTCTCTTGGGGCATGCATTCCATTTTTTCCACTTCTGCCTCAAAATATAAATGCCTACCGGTCATAGTATTTAAAAAAAGGGTAGTCCGGTGCACTAAAGCTCCAGGGGAAGGGGCAGACCACAAGGGTCTACCTGTACGCAGCCTTCCCTTGCATTTCTGCAAGAGACTGTTTCCATGGCTTGATGGCAACAACTTTACTAGTTACCCCAAGGATCCCCTTCGAAAAGCACAATACAAATAGGAATATATTGTTTAGGTATCCTTACAGAGTAGTCAAATATTTAAGGTTTCCAATGTTGTTAGGGATCCAACCTTCTATTTGTCTATTGGAGAAATCCCTGCAGTTCATTATGTTGCAAGGACATCAATCAGAAACTAGATGTTGCATAGTTTAAAACAAATACGACAAATTTTAACTCCCTTGAGACCACAAATTCAAACTATAATAATGAACATAAAACAAGGATGATTAGCACATATTTGGCATGAAAAGTACTAACTTAGAATGTCTCTTAAGTTGCTTTACATTTTAGTGGTGAAATTGTGCAGACGTTGCTATAATTATAGTGAAATCATTTTTGGTCGAGTAGGAAAAGATGAATATTCCTGCTTCATGGAAAACCTTTTAGTACAACGGACTTTATTAATCAACATATATAGAAATGTAAAGAGGCATAATTTTAGAGGAATGAAGGGTGGAAAGAAGAAATCACAAAATTGTAATTTGGAGAAATACATCCTCAAAGTGGAAAACTTTACAAAAATCAATCTGTACGAACATAAAGACAGTTTAAAACAAATCTCTAACACTACAACATCGTCAATCTGGCGTACCATTCAATATTTTTCTAGTAATATGAATCATTCACACGATTAAACTTCATTAGAATCCTAATTCCGAGATATATGTAATCTACTGTGAAAAATTCAAATAGCAGTAGTGGTTCAAATCTAGACAAAAAAAAACATATAGCTTTGGTCGTGGTTCAAATCTAGCAGAGAGAAAAACACTATGTGATTTCTTTCCATATGCCCGGAGACCACAGTAACCTGGTACCTATTACTAGTGATAGGTGGGAATTAGTCTAGGTGCATGCAATCTGGCCCCGACACTACGGTTATTAAAAAAAAGTAGCATGAGCACTGCATGAAGGATATTAGGAAGGCAAAGTGCCGAAGAGCACAAGCATATATTGCTCCCTATGAACAAATCCCCAAACTAAACTCCCAAAAAATGATGGCATAATGGATCACTAATTATATCAGTGCAAATGATAATTAGAAAAATAGACAAATGTAATCCGATCTATATCTCCAGCTTATTCTATCAAAGGACCTGTATTATTTCCAAATAACGTATTACTCAGAAAATCAATTAACAAGAAGAGCAGTCGATGAATCAAAAAAATAAAACAATAATAATAGTAAATAACTTGGATTAGAAGCATACATCTCCACCACTCGACATCTTTTATGATTCTCAACAGTACAATTGCAAATAACTTTGGAATTACTTCCAGTTATCAAACACCTTGGGGGTAATACTGTTGAATTACACCGAAGCAGCTCAGTGATGACATCCTCTGGTGGAGATTAAAATGGATAACCTGTGATGTCATGAATATTTCGAAAACAAATATATGCATAGCCCGTAAAGGTTATTCAGCTTTCATTTCAACAGTAATAGCTGATGCATAAAAAGTTACTTATATGTTACCGGAATAGATATATCTTTACCATAAACAAAGCAAGCGATAATTTTTTAGACGAAGACTTAAAAACCATATATGTCACATAGTCCAAACAACACCAACAAGACAGTCAACAAAATCCATGTCTGCAGACAAATAAAAAGAATTTAAACGAAAAACAGAGAAATAAAGTAGCAGAGAAAGAGATGTTTGCTTATTTAACACTTGAGAATTTAAATTATATAGATCCACGCATCGTAATATAGTCTCAACAAGAAGTCCATGAAAACAGTATCAATTTAATTACAGTAAATGATGGCTAACAGCCTAACAGTCACCTTGTGAAACTATAATACAAATAAATTTGAGGGAAGGGGAAGTCAAAATGGAAAGATAATTCAAAAATATAACAAGGCAAGTTAAAAATACTTCAACTGTGAATTCAGACAACAATGGATTACTATGACTTTGACAGCAACATCTTTTGGTGGACAAATACCATGTTTTCAGCTAAGTTGCGCAAACTCTTCATTTTTATGAAGCACACATGTCGAAGTCTCTAAAAGTACACTACTTTTGGAGAATCCGACACACACCTGTTGACATTTATAAAGAGTCTGACAAAACATAGGTTTTCAGGAAGCGCGTCAACAAGTTAAACTTGCGTAGAATGTAAATAATGGCCAAGTAGCCTTAAGAGTATGACAATCGCAATCTTACCATCTTCTCTGGCAAGAGGAGGTATTTCTGCTATAGTTTTATCACGCCTAGTAAATGTACAGATTTTGCGTAGAGGGCCGTGCGTAGCCTGTTCAACAGTCACCTCACAATGGACCAAAATCAGCAAAAGAGAAATGAAAATCCTGTAAACATACATGAACATTGACATATTAGCTAACAAGAAATGATTTAACCCTTCTTTAGCTTTAACCAAATAGTTCCTCAAATATGTGCCCATACCTTTATAATAGCATTCTTTCTCCAACTATACCCAATAATGTGTGTCGCGAAGGTGGATCCAAGATTTTAATTTTAAAGATTCCTACAACAACAACATATCTAGTGTAGCCTCACAAAGTGGAGTCCAGGATTTTTTTTTGCACAAATGAGTGTACTTTAAAATTAAACTACGTAATATTAATAATTAATATTTTTGGACACGTGTTTTTTGAATCAATTGGCTACTCTTCTTAAAAAATGAAAAGAAGAGTTGATGCTAGTGAGATTCAAACATATGAACACTTTTAAGTCTGTGTCTTGAAAAGAAGTTTGTGTGTCTTGACTTTTTCAAGACGTCTGAAATCACTAGACTACATCACATTGTTGTGTCGAGTGTCTAGAATATGTTATTTAATCACTTTTTATTATTGTTTTACTTATACAATTGGACACCTGACAAGAGTGTAGCTACGGCCCTGGTAAAACATACCCAGGCCTTACCCTACCAAAAAGGTATAGAGCTAGGTTTGTTTTTGTCCGTCCGCTCAAGAAATAACAGTCTAAAAAGAAGTAGATTCCTACAATAACCTCAAATTAATGTATAATCATAATCTAAGTCCCTCGGACTATCCAAAAATGTTGATTGATTTAATTTGTCGGATCTTTCAAAACCAGTGCATTTTTGGAGGATCCAACACGATATTTTTGAGAGTCCGAGCAACATAGATCTTAATTGGGTTCACAATCAAATATTTTTAGATATTCTACTAGATTTCTTAATACATATACATGGTCTAGGCAAAAGCTATCCGCTCCTAATGTGTGGGTTATTAAAAAAGAACAATCCCCTTTTCACTTTTTCATGTTGTTTCCACTTCTGGGCCCTTACAGCATAGCATAGCTTATCTTTTTCTACTTTATAAAACTGAAACCTTCAATAATGCTCCATAGAGTCCTTGACTCATTTCTATCTCATGTACAATACAACGTTCATCTGAACTCAGTACTTTCAACACGAAGCATAAATTTATTTGTAAAAGCCTATGGGAAAAAATTTATATTAAGTTTGATTAATGGTGGATAAATTTATATCGTCAATCAAATACAGTATAAATAAATTTTGTTTCAAACTTAATTATGGGATATCTCACCTTATCTCGCGTACCAAACAAATCCGCTTCTACATTTACAAACTTCAATTCACTTTACAGGGAATCAAATCTCAATCAATCCACTACCACAAATCCACTACCAAAAAGGCAAATTCTATGTGAAATTAAAGCATCTCGTGATTTGCATGTAAGGTGTTTGATGAAATGACTCAAAGAGAATTCAATTAAAATTTGAGAATTTTTTACCTGTTCGTAATTTCTTCTCATTTGTTCCAGCCTTCCTAAATGCTTAAAATACAAAGTTCGAAAATTTACAAGTGAAACTCTGGTGCGGGCCACCCCAATCCTCCTCATGGTCCTGTCATAGGTAGGATTTTTGCGTTGCCCGAAAATACCCCTCATGCAACATGTTGTTTACCATCATATTAAAAGTTACGTATGATAGCAAGGATGTGACTTTATTTTTTAATTAAGTCTATTAAGTAAGTGTTATCTTCGATTATGACTCCAAATCGGACACTTTGTCATAGACAAGATGTTGGTGTTACATAACTTGCTACTCTCTCTGTTTACTTTTATTTGTCCAATTTAAACTTTGTATGCCCCTTACAAAACAATGACTAATCAATATGAGTATTGTATTTGAATATACTCTGATTAATTAGTATCAAGGATAAAATATGAAGAAAAGTTTTTTTCTTTACTTTATATGCTAAAGCCTAAAAGTGACAAGTAAAAGGGAGCGAAGAGTATTAGTGTAAACATTTTTTTGGTTTTTTGCTCTTTAATTTATTTACTTTTTAAAAAATTGAGACTTGTGTAGTTATAAATCAATCTTGACTCCTTCCTTTTTAAATCTTTGTGTTTGTTGATTACTGTCTACAATAATTCAAATCCTTGTCAAATTATCACTCCAATGGAATAGAAATGAGAGAACCCCACATCCACAGGAGATATAGGATAAATAGATATTTTTTGAGAAAATAGCCAAATGCCTTCAATTTATAATGAGACTTTCAACTACACACTTATATTTTACGGAAGTCTTATTACTTCGTTGGACTATTTTAAAGTGGCATACATGTACCCTTAGGGGTCGTTTGGTATGAGAGATAAGAATAAATAGTCTTTGAATAAAAACTGTTCTGGGATATAATTTTATTGTCTTGTTTGGTTATCATGTTTGAGATAACTTATCCCACCATTTATACCATAGTGATGAGATATGTTATCCATATACTGATATACATGGTGAGATAAATTATACCAAGATAACTAATCTCAAGATAATTAATCTTGATATAACTTATCCCAATCAAACGACCCCTTAAAATGCTGACATGACATAAAAAGTGTGTTCACTCTCTCAAAGACAAGTGAGAGTCAAAGAACTGATAAAAAGATATTTTAAAAATATTTTAACTTTTTGTTAAATGTAATTTGTTTACCTTTGCCTTTCCTTTATTTTATTTTATTTTCTTTACTTCTTTTTTTTTTTCATTTTTTCCCCTTTCTCTCTCTCATCACTCAACATCCTTCTTAGTACATTTCCTTTATCACTATGGTTGAACCACCACCACCAGAGGCGGACCTACTTATATGAAGGGGTACACATGCACCTGTTAACTTTGAAAAAAATTATGTATATATAATATATGTATATACCTAAATACATATTATATGTTTACTTGTGCACCTTTAATCACAAAAATTGATGTGGTGCATTGGTTCAATGCTTGACTTTTCACATCTTTGCTTAGCGAGGCGTCCCGAGTTCGATTCTCGTTAGTATTGTCATTTTTTATGGTGCATGTATATAAGAACTCAAGCAAGATTCGAACTAGCAACCTTAAAGTTTATAAGGTCAAAACCATTAAACCACACATTGAACTATGTTACATATTCGTTAAATTTATATTTATTGATACATTTTATTATATACTTGTTTGACAATTTTTTTACCACACATTGAACTTTATTACACTTTCGTTTAATTTGTATTTATCGATACATCGATTTTATACTTATTTCACAATATTTTATGGCGAAGTATTGATACATCAACTAACACGTATCCACATCTAGTAGTGCCCCCGTTGTCTTCAAATCCTGGATTTGCCTCTGACCACCACCATAGCAGCCAGGGGAGGACCTACAGTGGGTCAAGTGGGTTCATATGAACCCACTTCGTTGAAAATAACACCGTATATATATATGTATATTTAATCAATTTTTGAAATTTTATAGTATATATAAATTTTGACTCCTTTTAGTACATGTGTGACGCTTAGCCTAGTGGTGAAGAGGGTTCATTTGGTCCAGCCAACCCGAGTTTGATTCTCGCTTCCAACATTGTTTATTTTATTTTATGTCTTAAACTTACTTCGTGAAAATTCTGGATCCGCTACTAATAGCAGCCCCATCTCCTCACCCATTTTAAATACTTTTTCATAATTAGCAAGAACTTCGAGCTTGAAATTGATGTTAAAATTGTGGAGTTTGGATGGAAGAGGTGAAAGGGGTGGTCTAAATATATGGCTAATAAAGTTGTTGTGGTGGTGGTACTGGTGAATATTGTTGGTTTCTTTGACTTGAAAAAGGAATGATAAGACATCGTGGTGGAGAGCCAAATAGAATTTTCCGACACGAATCGAATCCAAAACAGATACTAAACACTCGATGAGAAATAATTAAAAAAGACAGTGTCCACATTAATCATAAAAAAAACATTTAATTAGTGCATGGTTACTTTTCAATTAGTGTCCAAAATATATGGAGAGATTAGTTTGTTTTCTCCGTCATTAAACTGGATTAACTTGTTTACCATATTATTAGTAATACATTGGTGTGTTGACAAAAATAAAATAAAAAAGGAAACGTATTGCATCAATTTAAATGTCAATTGACGTGAAATTAAATATATTAAAATATTTTCTCCATCTCAAAATACTTGTCGTTTTTGATAAAAATATTTGTCTTAAATTTTTTGTCCTTTTAAAAGTTCAAATAAAACTAATTATTTTCTTGCCATATATCCTTAGTAGTAATTAATAGTAAATATTTAATAAAGAGAGATTATATCCTATGAAATAGCCAAACATTCCTCCTAATTAATGTTTTCTTAAGGGCGTTTAAGAGATATGTCAATTAAAAAACATAACAAATATTTTGAGACGAGGGCTGAAGTCCAATAGACTTTTTTGTTCAAGAAAGTATAACTTGTTTTTGAGATTCATTGTGTGTCACTCACATGTCCGAGCATTTATGGCCATCAAAATCCAAAGTTTGCTTCTTTTTATGTGACTGTATCTACAAGTTATTTTTGACATGGCAAAGATATAGTAAATCGAGTCTCATGTCATTACTTCATTATCTCCATACTCATCTTGCGGAACCATATGCTCGAATACCAGTTGGTGTCAGTTAATCCAAAGATACTCTTAATAATATGGTGCGATATTATCCTCTTTGAACCGAACTCACATGATTTTCACCGGAAGGGCTCACACCATTACGAGTAATTTCACCCATTATATATATCTTTCTTTTCATATATATTAACTACTTATATGATTTTTTTTTCTCATTTTTTTTAGTGGGATAAGGCACAAATATCCCTAGACGTACTATGATCGAAATTCAAGTAACACACCTTAACTAAACTAAGGGATTATCTTTTTTTTTAATAAGGGATTATTCTAATGAAAATTGATAATATGATTTATTGTCACCTTCTTCTGAGCATTATTTTGAATGTTTCATTTATTTTGAATGTTTCATTTATTCATGAGAATCTCTCTTTCAAAGACGGCAGCAAAAAGAGGTTTCTTTTGATTTTGAATTTTTGTCACCACTTGCTAAGTATAGTAAATAAATATCTCATTATCTCTTAAATAAATAGTACTAACATTCACCCTAATTATTGCCACTCTAATATTGTTCTTCTATTTGCTTGCATTAGGATCACAATTTTTGAGTAGCTATGGTACTTAATTTTCCATTTATAAATGGTGTGTTTGGTACGAAGAAAAATATTTTCCTAGAAAATAAGTAGATTTCTTTTTGTGTTTGCTCGGTACGTAATCAAAAAAATATTATTTTAAAATTACTTGTATATGATATAGACAAATATTATGATAGGTGGAGGCCGTATGGAGGTAGGCACGTTGGATGGTGGAGATGGGGCGAGGGGGCGAGGAGGACGTCATTAATGTGAAATTTGTTTTTCCAACTTCCACTAGAGAATTCATTTACTCATTTTTAAGAAACTTGTTTTCGTAGAGAATATTTACTCCAAAACTTTTAACCAATCGAATATGGAAAATGCACCGGAAAATATTTTTCTTCGTACCGAACATACCCTTAATCCATTTCTCATTTCTCAATTTCTCCATATTGATTTATATAATATGAATTTTAGTTCTTTATGTTTTCTTGATTATTTTTTTCCTAATTTCTTGGTTGTAGGATAAAAGTGAACTTCTTGAAGGAAAGGTTGATTGGAGAGGAAGAATAGCTACTAAAGATAAACATGGAGGACAAGGTCCTTCCTTACTCATTTTAGGTAAAGAATATTGACTCAAGAACCCTTCAACACAAATATATATATTATTAACACAGTGTGATATTGTCTGTTCTAAGCTAAGATCATATAATTTTTTTCACAAAACATTTCACAAAATTAATAATATTATTGCACCATTAATTTCGATACCAATTTATTGAATTAAGTCAATTCAAGAATATTTTTAAATATAGTGTGATATTGTTCGCTCTGTACCAAACTACCATATGATTTTTCCTAAATATCATCATACCACATGACTACAATCCCCTTAGTTAAAAGTACGTTACGTATATATACCATGCACATACGTTGAATTTCCCTGAGTGAAAATCCTAGCTCAGGCGTTGATTCCACCATTTAATATTTTGTGTATTAATTACTAGGTACATTTGCTTGTGAGAACATAGCATCATTTGTGTTAGGAGTAACCTTGGTGACTTATTTCAATGGAGTGATGCATTATGATGTAGCTGATGCAGCAACTCAAGTTACAAATTACTCAGGAACCAGTTATATTTTAACTGTCCTTGTGGCAATCCTAGCTGACACTTATATTGGAAGATTCACAGCTGTTTTTGTTTCATGTTGGATTGAATTCTTGGTAATATTTCATATTCTCTTCATCTTGTTAATTTTATCTAAGTGAGTAGTTTTTTAAAAGTTTTATGCATTGACAATATACAAATCATGTATATGATTAAAGATAAATCTAAGGGTATACCTAACATGTTGAGGCGGATGCCATATTACGACATCAGGTTCATTTGAAACTAGTATTTTTAATGCAAAACACAATTTTATGTGTAAAAAAAACATTGGAATTGTAACATTTATTAATATGTTTGAACTCATAAAGATTAAATCCTTGATCTAACTTTGCTATATTAGGTAAGAAAAATCAAACTTTGAATGGATAGTATATAATATCATCATGTTAACTATGACTATTAGTTCCAAAACAAAACATAGATTTTTTTCAGTTTTTTCCTCTACATATCATTTGTGAGTGACATCTAATTATTTTTTTTGGTAATTAAATGACTCAAAACACCCCTATAATATGATTCAAATACAGATAATAAAACACCCTATAATAATTTATAATCAAACACGTATATCCTATGTTATACTCGAACCCTTCAAAATATCAATAACTGTGTATCAAATCCTTCAAAAGTAGTATATTTTTTGAAGGATCCGACATCTGACACGGACGCAACATTATTTTTCGTAAGTCCAAGCAACATAGCTTATACCTATGTTCTTCTCATACACTCCAAAAATGTTGTCGCACCCGTGTTGAATTCTTCAAAAATATGTTACTTTTGGAGAATCCGATACTCATCAAGAGTGAGAGATCCGTCTAAGGACAATAGAAGAGGGATATACCATCGAATCGGATCTTAGAGAAGTCTCGAACATGTAGATATTTTTGAAGAGTCTGAACTTATTTATACTCCTTAAGTTATGGAAATCTTACACTAATGAATTCCTCAACTATTTGATAGGGACTAGGATTGCTAGCATTTCAAGCACACTATCCCAAATACAAGCCACCACTTTGCAACATTCTTGATCCAACATCAAATTGTGAGAAAGTTGATGGAAAAAATGCAGCATTTTTATTTGTTGCACTTTATTTGGTAGCACTTGGCTCAGCAGGAATAAAATCAGCATTGCCATCACATGGTGCTGATCAATTTGATGAGAAAGACAAGAAAGAAGCAATTCAAATGTCAAGTTTCTTCAATTGGCTTTTGTTAGCTGTGTGTCTTGGTGGTTCACTTAGTACAACATTTATTGTGTGGATTCAAGAACATAAAGGATGGGATTGGGGATTTTTTGTGAGCACATTGGCTATGTTGTGTGGTGCAATAATATTTTGTGTTGGATTACCATGGTATAGAATATTTGTTATTAAGGGAAGAAGTGCCATCACTGAGATTTTCCAGGTAAACTGTCACCTTTTCGTGAGTTTCATACCTCATGAACTATATATTACTTTCTCGGTGTATTAAAAAAATATCTAGATGCTGAGTATTTGGTCAACTCATCATCGAGGGTGTGTTTTAATACAAAGAGAGTGATAGTTTAGGTAGGTAAAGAGAATATCATATAGTCAAAGTATGAAACTCGTGAAAAACTCCAGTACAAACACTTATTTTGTGGATTCAAGAACATAAAGGTCGTCCTTTCGAAAGTTAAACATAAGTCTTAGCTATATGTTGCTCGGATCCTTTAGAAATACTGCCTGATATGTGTTGAATCCTCCAAATTTTATTCATTTTGTGAGGATCTGACACGAGTACAACTACATTCTTTAAACGATCCGAGCAAACATAGAGTCTTAGCTAGTACTCTTACAATTCTCTTTCTATGACAAACTATATATGATCATTTTTCTAATTTTGTTTTCCTTACTTGTGTTCTTATTGATAGGTGTATGTTGCAGCCATAAGAAACAGAAATCTTCAACTTCCTCAGGACTCGTCCGATCTCTATGAGATCTACGAGGATGAGGAAGCTGCAATTCCAGCAGAATTTCTACCTCATACTGATACATACAAGTTAGTTATCTCTTTGTTTCATACACTTATTCGACCAAATTTTTATATTATCAGATCACCTAAAAGATAATAATAAGTATCACACCTAACAAACAGGATTGGTGCAACAACATTTTTGAAGAGTCTGAGATATCCGACTTTAACCTATTTCTTTTTTTTCTTTTCTAGGTTCTTGGATAAAGCAGCTATTATTCAAACATCACAACAACAACAATCTGAAAAAACAATTAATCCATGGAGACTTTGTAGAGTTACACAAGTAGAAAATGCAAAAATCTTGCTAAGTATGGTACCTGTTTTTTGTTGTACAATTATTATGACACTTTGTCTAGCCCAACTTCAGACATTTTCAATTCAACAAGGCTTCACTATGGACACAAGGATCACAAATTCCTTTCACATACCACCTGCCTCATTGCCAATCATCCCCATTGTGTTCTTGATCATCATCATCCCCGTCTACGATCAAATCATCGTTCCAATCTTGCGCAAGTTTACCGGCATTCCCACAGGTAAGGGTGTCAAATGAACGAGTTTAACTGAATTTGAACGGGTCAAAATAGATTAATGAGTTGATAAATAAGTTGATTGAGCTAAATTTGGCATGTCAAAATGAACTGAGTTAATAAATGGAGAGGGGCGGGTCATTAACTCGTATTACCTGAGGTGAAATGAATTGGGCCAAAATGGACTAGCTATACAATAAGTCATAACTTAACCAGTCCAACTCTTACTAAATTTTTAATCTTTATTTTGTTTTCTAATTTACAAAAATTACATATTAAAACTTTTTTTTTCTTTATAATGATATTAAATTACGTACTTATTAAAATTCAAGTTTTTTTTTCTTTTCTGTATGTGACGAATCAAAATGATTTGAATTAATAAACAAATGGGTCATTAATCCATCCAAAAATTACTTGGTCTAAAATGAGTTTGATCCCAATCGCCCAAAACACTCACATTCTTTGGGTGAGTTTGAGTTGTATCAATAAATGGATGGTTTGGGCGAGTTGAGCATTTCATATCTTTATAGGCTAATTTTGTCACTTCTACCTATACAGGCATAACATACTTACAACGAGTCGGGGTTGGCTTAGTCCTCTCCGCTTTATCTATGACAGCAGCATCTATCTTAGAAGTCAAGCGCAAACAAGTAGCACGGGAACACAACATGCTTGATGCGATTCCCGTGCTACAACCATTGCCTATTAGTGTGTTTTGGCTCTCAATCCAATTCTTCATATTTGGAATTGCAGATATGTTTACCTATGTGGGACTTCTTGAATTCTTCTACTCTCAAGCACCAAAGGAATTGAAATCAGTGTCATCATGTTTTCTATGGACTTCAATGTCAATGGGGTATTTCTTGAGTTCAATTATTGTGAAAATTGTGAACAAGGCAACTAAAAAAGTTACAAATAGTGGAGGGTGGTTAGTTGGGAATAATTTTAATAGGAACCATTTGAATTTATTTTACTTGATGTTAGCTGTGTTGTGTTGTTTGAATTTTTGTGTCTATTTGGTTGTTGCTCGTAAGTATAAGTATAGGGTACAAAAAAGTCCTAGTGATCAAGATGATAGTAGAATACATGCTCTAAAAGATCGAAGCAGTCTCTCTACCTTCTCAAGGCAGAAATAGGGTTGATCAGTAAGCACTATCGGCTTTTCCAAATCTCATTTACAGGATTTCAATGGATATGTTATTGTTAGTGTTGACGAAGATTTAAAAGTGAATTTTATGTTCTTTGCTATATATCAGCAAGGAAATCAGTTTCTTTCTAATTGTACTTGGAAAATTCAGTTGTTTTGAAAGTTGAAAGATTTGTTGCTTATTGTTGGTTGTCTAGCAAAAGGTCTTTGTATTTTATATTCAAAATATTGATTTGCTATATTCAATCAATTGTATTTCTCTCTAAGGAAAATTAATGGAGTAAATACTATTTCAAATTGAGTAACTTTGCCCTCTATTAAAATTGTTTTGGCCTAAATTTATCTTTTCCTCAAGAAAAAAGTCTCATTTTTATCCTTAAAACGTAACGAAACTCCAATTCTAAGAGTTTTCTCAGACCATCATTAAAAATTAAGAAAGATAAAATTGAACTCATACATAAAGTTCACTAATTTTACGTTAGAACTCTTCAATAGCATTAATGGTAAATTTAACGCGATTTGCTAATAGTAGATATAATGACATCCAAAATTCTATACGTTTAAGATTTATTATTTATACATAAAAAAAATATACTTATTAACTTATATATATACCATTTAAATTTTATCACTTAAATTATAGTCAGAAGTTTAGAATAAATCAATGTTCACTCAGGTAATTTATGCAAATTAATTCGAAATATTGATATACATGAAAAAAACATTAAATAATAATTATATATCCATAAAAAATATTATAATTCGAAATATTCCAAATCTCCTCCAATAATAGTGACAAACACTCCATGCAAATCAATTACGTGGCAACAAGGCTCAGAAATACAAGCCACCTCGACAACACATGCATGCCTACGTGCCCACCCAAAAATCCGCCACATCATACAATGCCAACACAATGACACATGCATGCCTACGTGCCCACCCGAAAATCCGCCACATCATACAATGCCACCTCATCAAAAAACAAAAACTTAATAAAGTTCCACCCAACTCAACCCCATCCATTTCAATCACTTTTTTATACTTCAAAAAGTTTCAAGAAAAACTGTCTAATTATTTCAATATTATTATTTCTATCATTATGGCTTCTACAACAAAAGGTGATGAGCAAGTTCCACCAGGAGAGCCTATGTCAATGGGGCAACATATGCTAGACAAAGGGGCTCAAATGATGCAATCTTTGAAACCTATCAAGCAAATGAACCAACATGCTTGTACTTTTGCTATGTACAGTCATGATATGTCCCGTCAAATTGAGACACATCATTATGTCACTCGCGTAAATCAAGATTTTCTTCAGTGTGTTGTTTATGATTCTGATGAATCCACCGGACGCCTTATTGGTATATTGTTAGTTTTATATTTTTTTAAACTTCATGTCAGGTCGATAGGGTGAATATACATTAAATTTTTTTAATATAACTATAGGTATATATATATAATTATGAATTTATATGCAGGAGTGGAGTATATATTATCTGATCGTATCTTTGAAAGTTTGCCTCAAGAAGAACAAAAGCTTTGGCATTCTCATGCACACGAGGTTTAATTTGTACCTTAATTTTATCTTTTTTTAACACCATTGGAGGACGAATAATTCTGTAGTCCTTTATAAATTTATTTTTAGTTTTATATTATTTTTACGAGAGATATTCATAATTACACCCAAGACTCGAGAGATTGATCTTCATTTTTTTAATCGAAAGGCTATTTTCTTCTTTCTGAGTGATCGTATGAGATCGTTTTCTCCTATTTAGGAATTATAGTAGTTTAGTTACCATATATATTACTACAACAAAAAGTTGCATTTAGCAACAAAATAAATATACATATTAATAGAGAGTGGTATTAGTCAATTGCCATTGAATCTAATGTCGCTATAGGTTTTAGGGACATTTACAAAGAGTCAGAATTCCTAAAAATTTAGCAGTAATATTTAAGCTATTGTCATTAATTAATTATTGCTAAAAATTATGTATTTATTATGTTGTTAAAGTTTTTTGTACTTGTAACTACATAATACAATGCTTTTGTTTCATCGCATATTTGTACGTGGTTTAAAATAAGTCATATATTTTTTTTCCGCAGTTTGATTTTTGTGAAAATTTGATATGTAGATAAAATCAGGACTTTGGGTGAATCCAAGAGTTCCAGAAATGGTAATAAGGCCTGAACTGGAGAATCTTACCAAAACCTATGGCAAATTCTGGTGTACGTGGCAGACAGATAGAGGTAACTTTACAATGACACTATTGACAATTTCGAGAGTCAAACGAGTTTTTTTAGTCTTTGCTAATAGTATACTAGTGCCCGTTTGGATAAGCTTATAAAACTTAATTTATAAGTCAAAAACTAAAAGTCATAAGTTGGGGATACCCTACTTTTGACTTTTGGCTTATTTTAAAACTTTTTTGGCCTAAAAATGAGTGCTTAAAGGCACTTTTTAATTTTTTCAAACACCTCCAAACTAAAAAAGTGCTTCAAAACCAAAAGCACCTAAAAATAGGCTAATCCAAACACCCCCTTAGTCCTCTCATCTCAATTTGGGCATTATATTGTGTTGATTATTTTGATTTTGAGATTCAAACGAGTTATTCTGAAATTTGGTACTAATTGCTAATTTAACTTGCAATTTCAAAGGTGACACGTTACCAATTGGGCCTCCATCACTAATGATGTCTCCACAACCAGTAGATTTGGGCATTGTGAAAATAGGTCTCATCAAGAAGAGAGATGACAAGTACAATATATCGACGGACGCCATGAAAACAGCTCGGGCTGATTTATCCGAGCCCACGCATCTCAATCCGAGGGCAGATTATTGGGTGGAGCATCGTAAGGGTTTTGCGATCGACGTTGAGGATGTTGAGATGAAGAAGATAGCACCATTTCCATGAGTTTGTATACAAGCTTTTGCATGCATGTTTTGCATAGATGTTAATGTTTTGCTTTTAAAAGGCATTTACTAAACGGTTGGATGAAGCAATTTAGTTTTTTTTTTGGTTTAGTTAAAGTTCGACTATTTGGGTTCAAAGATTGTTTCTATATTTAGTGTAATTATCAGGTTTCACTAATAAATAATTTCCTATTAAATTCAAGTTAGATACGATCCTCCTTTCATTTTTGGAAATTTTTTTATAAAATATTAAACTATTAATTTAAATTAAATGCTATAATCACAGTTTGATTTAATTGTAATCCGTAGCAAATTGTTGTCATTCGCCTCTTGATCTTAGGCATATTTATATGCCTAAGTAGTCGAAATTGGTCCACGAAGTAATGATGTTGGATGACGATCTTGAGTTATTAGCTTGATTTTTAGTCTAACTTGTGATGATTGCATATTTACACACGTGATTAGTTGTTTCAGGAAATTTTGACGGAATATGGATTGGGAAGATGGAAGAAGGAGCAAGGCGATGCAGGAAAATGGCTAAGGCAAAAACCACTAGTGGCGCCAGCCACTGGTTGGCGCGGAGCGCCACTGGTGGTACTTCAGAGATTTTAAATATTAATTAGGAGTCCTTATTGGAGGAGGATTGGTTTCCAACTTCTCCTACTATTATAAATAGATTCTTAGGCCAGTAGGGGGAACTTTTGAGTTAGTGTGCAAGAGCCAGAATTCAAGTGTGTAATAGGTTTTAATCCTTTAACTCTTCTATTTTTCTGGAAATTGCATGAACTATTGTATTTTCTTGTTTTTTAATAGCATGAGTAGCTAAACGCCCTAGTTCTGGGGTTGTAGCTATGAATTATGTGTTGAATGTTTGAGGCTTTATGAATTGATTTTTTATTGTCAATCCAAATTACTTCTATATTCTTGTTTTACTATTTTATGCTTGCGCACCATAGAATAAATCTAGTGTCTAATCTTAAAATCGAACGAGGAAAGGTTAGATAGACCAGAGAATATAGAGAGCTCGATCCACCCATTGAATTGAGGTGATTAGTGTTCAGGAGTGACGTCCAGACGAACACATTGTTTGATAACGAAATAGGATGAAATATACATGCTCGCCAGTTAGTGTATTTATCCCCGCTCAACGATGTAGTTAGGGCTAACTGGGTAGGCGGCGAGAGGCGAACCACCCGGGCCATACTATCAACCCTATAAACCAGTAATTTGACAACTGAAGTGAATTCTAAGCCAATGATATGATGCATGATATTCGATGTATGCTACAACCCTGAAATTATTTTTTTAAAACTTGCTTAAACCATATTAACAAATTTGTTCACAAACGGTTACTTTCATTTAGTGCATAATTATTAGTAGGTACTTAACTAAATCATCAACTCTTAAAAAAGGTTACGTGGTTACTTTTCATTGTAGAATTAAGTGAATATAAGTTGATCATAAGTCCCTTGGGAACGATAACTTGTTTCTTAAATAATCTGTACTACTTGTACGACCACGTACACTTGCGTGTAATTAGGGGAGCAACAAGTTTTTGGCGCCGCTGTCGGGGATTTAGAAATTGATTTATATTCAATTTTCTTAAGTCTACAATTAGATCATTTGGATACTAACTACTTGATATTAGCTTGTTTATTGCAGGCACTTGACTTTCAGGTCTGGCTAGGAAATGAGAACTTGTCAAACCATACAACGAACCTGAACGAGTTCTACGACAGCGCAAAAAAATGAATCAAGGACGAGGGGAATTGGGTTTAGGTATTCCGGAAAACATTGATGATGAGAATCAAGACAACTTGAATAATCCGAAAACCGTGAATAACCAAAGGAACCCGAATAACCAAGGAGCACCGCCTGTCGTACCCGCAAGATCAGTCCGTGATGTGGCAGTCCCACTCACAGCCAACTTGGCATCTAGTATTAGGAAACCTCCATCGGGGATAGATTTGAACTAAAGCAGAACATGGTACATATCCTCCATACTAATGAGCAATTCACCGGTCTCCCCCATGAGGATCCTCAAATTCATCTTAGGACCTTCATAGAAATCACCAATACATACATCCCAATTAGAGTCTCATCAGACTATGTAAGGTTGACTTTGTTTCCATACTCATTGTTAGGAGCTGCAAGACGTTGGTTAGATTCTGAGCCACCAAACTCCATCACTTCTTGGGATGATCTAGCAAAGAAGTTCTTGAGTCGATTTTTCCCATCCAAGAAAACTGCGAAGCTGAGGGGAGCAACACCTCTCTCCCTGAAATTCTCACTCGCCACTCTTGTTTTCTTGCTGGCAGTCTCTCCCTCGCCTCTCAATTTTATACAAACACAAATGTATAAAATGTGTTTGTGTTGGTGTTTGTAAAAAGTGAGAGAAAACTGTATATATACATATTTTTTTGTTCGCCTCTATCTCCAGAGAATCTCGCTCGCCACTCTTCCAGAACTCGCTCCACTCTTACTCGTCTCTCTCATTTTATACAAACACAAATATATAAATTGTGTTTGTGTTTGTATAAAGCGGGAGAAAATTATATATACAAATACAAATATATATATATATTCGTCCTATACACTTATAATTATACAAATACAGATCTTTCCCTATCCAGTTTTCTTTTGTCTTTCTCTCTTCCTCGCTTTATACAAACACATATTATACAATTGATTCTTTTGTATATGTATACCGAAACAGATTATACAATTAATTCTTTTGTATATGTATACCGAAATATACATATTAATAGTCATATCAAATATAAAGTTTGCTATGGAGCACAATTATACAAAGTATAGCTATAAAATACAAATATGATTTTTAGGTTTGCTAAACCTAAAATTTACTCTTCATTTTTTCTTTGATACATGTATATTTTATATCAGATATATTGTAAAATATAGACACATAGGGAGAGAGGTAAGCAAGATAGTCAATATATTATGGATATTAAATACATAATTTTGATAAATACATAGAAAGATGAGGGAGTGAGGCAAACGAAATAGGAGAGAAGCGAGGAGAGAGTCGATGTATATAAATATAAGCTTCTATATCTAAAATAAATTATACCCCCTCCGTCCCATTTTATGTGGCAACATTTGACCGGGCACGGAGTTTAATAAATAGATAAAGACTTTGAAATGTTTACCAAATTGCCCTTCAAACAAATAGACTCATTTTTTGTTTTATTTAAAATATATAATTTAAGACTGGTTTAGAGTCACCACTCAATTTTTAAGAAAAATCAAGAAAACTACTTTTTCAAAAGATTAAAACAAAAATCTAATGAAAGTATTTATAGGGGGTTCGGGGGTTCTTATTAGCATTTCGGGAAGGGTTTGAAAGCACCAGAAATGTCCGCTAACATGCGGTTATCCGGTGATTAATTACTTGGCTAAAATATTTTAACTTATCTTGAATTGAGCGATTTTATAATTAGAACCATTTTGAAGGGGAAAAAGGAACATGTGGAGCCAATATCTAAGTGAGATATTTCTCAAAAAAATTATTCTTTAAGTTCATTTAAAAGATCGATTTAGTTAAATTGTTGAATAAAAAAAATGGGTATCTTTTGAGGATTTGAATTTTTTCGACCTTAAGATTAACAACAAATATTAACAAGTAAATAAACATAATCAAAATGAAGAGGGAAAGAGATTTGGGCCCAAGTTTGGTTTTTCTGTCCACCTGGACCAACACTTGGGCCTAATTTCGTTTTGGACCAAAAGGCCCAATTCTCGCCACCTGTCCTAAATTCTAACAATATAATAAACATATAAGTGGGCTTAGGCCCAAAAGTAACAAAATACAATTTATTTGGATTAAGAGTGGGCCTTTGGCCTAATTTTAACTCGCCAATCTGTTGCATATTCTCAACTTCGGGACCTGTTCGTCAATTTTTAGGGCTGGCCGACTCGATAAAGGGGAAATTGAGCTTTTGTTGCTCTCTCGAAATGCAACTTTTGATGAGCAACGACTGGGATACAAACGAGCAGGAGACGATCGACTTCCACCACCACACTCGAGTACACGCAACAAACCAAAAGTCCGGGCAGGAATTCGGACCCAAATAGATGCTACGAAGTGAGAGTGAACTCAAAATAGAATGACACTCGAACGTCTTTTGTATATATTTCTTTAGCTCTTTCTTACTGTGCAATTCTCTTTCCCTTAGTAATTATTTTTTTTCACTCAAAAAATCTGCCCCTTTCAACAGCGAACAACAAGTCGCATATATAGAAGGGAGAATCAGACCTAAAATCAGGCAAATCAAGGCCCAATTCAAAATTCAAAAAATTCAAAAATCTAAAACTTTCACCGATTAAGCCAAACATCCTTTTCTGAAATTTGCAGTCCATTCCGAAAGAG
>JAJOOS010080186.1:0-12750 GCA_029582725.1 Solanum chiquidenum | reverse complement strand
TAGTAATTATTTTTTTTCACTCAAAAAATCTGCCCCTTTCAACAGCGAACAACAAGTCGCATATATAGAAGGGAGAATCAGACCTAAAATCAGGCAAATCAAGGCCCAATTCAAAATTCAAAAAATTCAAAAATCTAAAACTTTCACCGATTAAGCCAAACATCCTTTTCTGAAATTTGCAGTCCATTCCGAAAGAGGAAAGGGAGTATTGACGCCTCAGATTAGTCCCAATGTCCTTGGGTGCGACGTGTCTTGATCCCATGTCCTCAAGGACGAGCCTGCACTGCTACAACGGCTGTTGCGACTGCACTGTAAAGAGGAACAGTGCACTGCGTCCCTCACTGCTTTTCCGTGTATTGACGCCGTGAGTCGGAATCGTTGTTGTCGTTAGCTGCTGATCGGATTGTCGTGTATTGCTGCTGTGATGTTTGACGCTGGCAGCTGCTGTTGAAGTTAATTAGGATTAGGAATTTGGGCCGGGTCAAGGGGAAAATGGGCTGGAAGTTGCTGGAATTGGAGTGAGAATTTTGGTGGGCTCAATGTATGCTTGTATGTACTGCTGTACATATATGTATTCGCTGTTGGGTTTAAAGAAGGGATGGATTATTGGTATTATATTCTAAGAATGGGTATTTGGAATCGGAAAAATACAATGGGTTATGGGAGTTGGCAAATGGCTTGATTTGGTTTAAAAGAAAAAAGTTCTATCGGATTTAAAAATTAGCCAAATTTAATAAACTAGCGAATTCGACTATAAATTAAATAAGATGAATTAATATTACTTAATTAACGAGCTTCTTAATCTTAACGAAATAAAATAATTAACTTAACTATAAACTAATTACTTTAACAATATAAACGACTAAATAACCAAATATTTAAATAAAGCTAAAATCCTTTCGAGATAAATTTTGAACATTCGTAAAATATACTAATTGGACACATAATTATATAATAATTAACTTAATTATAAACTAACTAATTAACTCAAAATCGTAAACTATTAGATAACTAAACAAACTAACCAAATATCTAATTAAACAAAATCTTTTTGAGACGATTTTCCAATATTTATAACATGCACTAATTGTATACATAATTATATAAAAAGCATATTATTACTTAAAAATTATAACAAGTGACAAACTATTTGAAATAACTTGCAAATTGTTCTATTATATTTTATTTTATTTTTTTGAAATTTCTAAAATTAATTACTTTAAATCATTTGAAAATTAAGAAGCTCGAAATTAATTATTATCGGGGAGGGTCAAAATTAGGTGTCAACAACGCTGCCAGCGTATCCTATACCCGGCCAAATGTATAGGACCTAAACTACTAATGGATCAACTATTCTATGTGGAAAGGGTTCATCTAAAAAGTATGACCCTTTTCTACCCATGATGGCTACATGGTTTATGGAGATGTGAGTTATCTGAACTCATACTCGTCCCCAATTTGGGGCTCAATACTACTCCCAAAATATACTAGCTCTTATGTTTTTAAAAAACATACTTCTTCTGTGATTTGAGATTAGTGCTCAAAAACTTAGGCCAAAGGTTATCTTGGAAATCTCAGTTTTCTCCCTTGCTTTATTTAGAAAGCGATTACTCTTTTGTGAAAACTATCTCGTAGGCTCTTTGGAAATCTCAGTTACTGTGCTTATTTAAATGTGAAAACATTTTAAACCCTTTGGGAATACATAGTCCCCATATAATTTTGAAGAAAAGAACTTCAACTTTACTCTTTACTGAACTCAAAACTTAAGTCTTTAATCAAAGTTAAAACGTTTGTAAAAGACTTCTTAAAATAGGGTTCATACCGAATTATGGACATGAACGACTCAATTCAAGGTTTTCAATAACCACGCATAGAACTCAATACTTGGAACTCAAGAATTTCAATAATACTACTCACTTCAAGAATTCTCAACTCAGAGGGTTCATGAGGAATTTATGAGCATGAACTACTCAACTCAAGGACTCAAAGATACTTCTTTTTTCAAGACTTCTCGACTTGTAGGGTTCATGCGGAATTTTGGACATGAATAACCCAACTCAAGGACTTCATAGGTAAGATGTAATAGTCCCATGATTAGGAATGTAATCTCAAAGGGGTTAGAAACTCAATACTTAAAAATTAGGACATAGAGATATTACTACTCTCATAGATACTCAACTTATGGAGTTCATGCGGAATTTAATGGCATGAACGACTTGACTCGTAGGTCTACATAACATGAAACTCATGACACAAATCTTCTCATTCTCTTACTTACTTCCTCAAAACTTACTTCAAATTAATGATGGATCTCAAAGAATTCACAATTTAACTCAAAGGCTTTTCTTGAACTCTACTCTTAACTTTTCCTTGAATCTGGATTATGAATTTAAGAGTTATGGTTCATGATATGCAGGATCTCGTGATGAAAAAATAGACTCATGAATACATTCTCCTCACTCTCATTCTCACTTACTTGAGTCTTGAAACAAGTTACTTGAAATTGTAGAAGACTCCTCAAAAGGACTCAAAGGATTGTCTCAAAATGATAGGAAAAACTCTCAAGACTAAACTCTTAACTTTTTCTTGAATTTGGATTTATGGATACAAGGTTCTGATTCATGATCATGGATGATTTCTAGGAGTTTAGAATTCATTTAGAGTATTTAGAATCAATGGGAAATGTTAGGACACTTTAGAATAACTTTAATAGGCTAAACGACGAAAAACAAGTGAAAAACGCCGATCTGGGTGCGTCCCTGGCGCACCGCGCCATCCCCCAATTTACTGGGGCTCATTTCTAGCGCACTGCTGTCGCGTCACCCCAGCCTTCCTGGTGCAACGGGGGCGCGTCGCGCCAGCATTACCCCAGGCAAAACTGACAAACTTTTCCTCTCGTTTCTGACCTTAAATCGATGTTAATCTATTTCTTTTCTCAAGTTTTTCTTAGATTCAATCACCCAACCTAAGTACACACTAATCCACTCAAAACAATCACTTTAATCTCAAGAAATCATCAAAACCCCAACAATACAAGATTTAGAATGAACTTCAAGAACACCTACCAAGAACTTAAATCCTTCAACTCTTTTAGAATGAAACTTCGCTGAAAATAATATGTTTGGCGTGTGGGTGAGAAAACCCAACACTATGGAAGCTTACATACCTCTTACTGATAAAACCCATGGCGACAATCCGCAACAACTCTCAAGAATTTCGACGAATGCTTTGATCCTTTCTCTTTTCTCCTCTTCTCTCTTCTTCTTTTCTCTTCTTGAACTCTCAACTAAAACCCTAGGCGTAGACTAGGATTCTAAAACTGAACCTAATCAGATTAGACCCCTAAAATATTACTAAAAACGAAGTAAATCTGATTTGGTAAAGAAACAACCAAAATACCCCTCTAAAATCCGGTTTTGACTTTCCTTATCTAGACAGCCCAACTTCGAATGGACATATCTCCCTCATACGTTATCAAAACTGAGTAAACTCGGTGGCGTTGGAAGGAAAATTCAAATATCTTCCCTACGGTATCTGGGAACACAGCTAACTCATCCTGAGCTAGAAGTTATGGTCGTTTGAAGTCGACCCAAAATTAATACTTAGCTTAACTTGCAAAATTTCAGATTTTCCTATTTCCAATTTAATTCCTTCTCGAACTCAAGGTGCTACATCTAGTGACCTTAACACTTAAAAATATTTAATTCCTCGATAAAATCCTACTCACAACGAAGGACGGTACAAGTCTTAGTTAGAAATTTTTTTCTAGGGTGTTACAGTTAGGATTGCAATAAGTTATGCAGTATCGCTTTGGAACACATAATTCACGGGGTATTACTTGGATGGACATTATTTGTAGAGTATGCATTACTTAGACTATATTCTCTGGAAGACAACTTCATAGTAACATGATTATATTTCATATGTGAAACCCTTTTCATGGATATTATCCATGGTGCATCGACATAATTATGAGGTGTATTGGACTCACGATGTGCCATTAATAATATGATGTGTGAACTTTAAAACCATACCAATCAACCTCAATAAGTCGATGCACCTCTCAAGTTGCATATGTTTCCATCCCATCCATGGAAAGGGTCTCACAGATGAATTATAATCATGTTACCCAAGAAGATGCCTTTGAGAAAATATGGTTCTCTAACTGATGCATACCCTGCAAATCATGTACACCCAAGTAGTGTGGAAGTAACTACCGTGACATAAATAACAGCTTCTTGGAGATATGAACATCAAGCAGATTGCATAGTTTGGTAGCCAATTTAATCATAAAACGCAAGATGGTTCAATTAATCTGCAGAAGAAGCAAGAAAAGGTGAGTGAGTGAGTGAGGGAACATTTGGAATGCTTAGTTATCAACAATGAAAATTAAGGAGAGAGGAAAATATTTGATTTTTATAATGTTTTCCTTACATACATGAAGATAGGATTTAATATGTTGTTTTTCTTAGTTACTACTAACTTGAACATTCAAGGAATATTCTTTATGATCATAATCTTTTCAAATACTTTTAAAATATTTTGAGTTGTTAATTATTGTGAATTCCAGTACTTTTCATGCATTTTTTAAATGTGTTTATTGATTTGAACAACATATTAATATTTTCTATTTCAATTATGGAAATTAAGGAGATAAAACAAAACCTACAATATCTTAGATGTTTTTTTCGGTGAACTCTCATTCTTGTCTTAACAAAAGTAGAAAAGTTATTAAAGTATCCTCATAATGTAATGCATGAAGATAAAAGTAAATAGTTGAGATAGTCTCTAGATTAATTAACTAGTCATTACTTATTTTCATATAAAAGAAGTACATGAACCCACTTCAACTAATATAACTATAAAAATATCACAAATATATATATTAAACAAGTAACTAAAATAGTATTTGATAATATTTATCAAACAAATAAGAATGCTAGTAATGTTATTAAATTTTGACGTACGTCTCAACAAAAAAGTATCAAAATAACTAAAGAATAATTAATGAAAAATTGATTATCGATAATTAGAACTGTTCCGAAAAGTTTCGTTTATGTTATACTGAATTGATCAATTGTATTACCGTTATGGTATGACTTTTTTTGAAAAAATGATTGAATCGATCTATGTTATTTAGATCCTTATCCATCTAAATAACCTATGAAAGCAATAAAATAAACTAAAAAGGAATAATTTTAGGAATCTCTCATGTTTAAGTAGATGTGCATCTTGAATTTCCTTTTTTTGTATGACAAGAACTATCAGAGCACTTCTTGATCAAATTAAGAACTTCAATAATTCTATCGTGACTCAGTCGTTCCTTTCTTTTAATTTTTTGTGTTTGTATTTTTTATAACGTTTTTTGGATTCATGATCTATAGCGTAGAATATTTAGGAAACCTCCTTTTCTTCTGATAAGAGGAGAACAAAAGAGAGGTCTTAATCCAATCCATCTATTTCTACCTAAACCTAGCATATATCTATCTAAAAAACTAAAAAATTATTTTAATATTCAATAAAATAAATGAACATTCTTCAAACAATTAGACGTGAGAGACAATATTTTTCACATTTCTCATCTATTTAAACAAAAATTAATAAAAATACTCCAAACATAAGGGAATCTATTCTACGCTAGACCTAAGATTGACTCAAATCTTTTACATTTTCCAAGTATTTACACAATTTTACATCAACAAAAATAGGAGAATCGTATCATATATAACTCTTCTCACATTTATTAGTATGGCCTAAAACATTGGTCTAGACCCCAAAAAATACTATCCATGCTTTGAAATTATACCCCTGAACCCAAATGGAATACACTAGTATATATGCTTTACAACAAAGGAGATCTCTAATTTGTGAAATAAATTAAGTTTTATTCAAGACTTATTTCTCTAATGATAAATCAATTTAAACAAATCAAGATCTAACTCTTTTTATTTCCCATATCATTGTAAACAGAGAAGCCAACCTAAACATGAATTAAATCAGACAACACATCAAACTTAAACTCAAAAATTTAACCAACTTTATTTTAAAATTTTATCTCCATAAATAATCACTAAACATGATGAAGCTCAATGTATGAAAGTGAACTCAGGAGCAAAGCTTTTCATCTCAAGCTTCAAAAATAATTTTTAAATCCAACTTTAACACCCATTGGTAATAACCATATCAACAAAACAAACACTTCTTCATTTTTATAAAAAATAATAATAATTAAGAATGCCAAAAAAAATTATAAATGAAACAATTAACAGATTTTTTTTTCATCCCGTAGATGGTTTCCATTTACAAAACATCAAGAGCACAAGCCATTGTACCGGAGAGCACAACTAAGGGCAAAAAGGTCAGTTGCACGAAACAGCAAAAATAGAGAAACACAGAGAAAAGAGTACTTTGTATTGTTACCTGATGGCCAAGGAAGCAGGATGATCAACTTAAAAAAATTGATGATATGTAAAATGAGGAGGTGGAGTTTCTTGTTCAACCACAGTGCAAACATTATGTTGGTGTGGAAGCCGTTTGGGAAAATGAAGAGTGTGAGGCAGAAATAAAAACCCTAATCTTAAGGGAGATATTTAAAGGAGAGGGAACGGACCGAGTGGGCTGGTCTCCTATATCCATGTAATGTTGCTTTGATTTGGGCTTTAGGCCCAAATGAATATTTCTTTTATATTCCTTTATTTTGAGCTTCATTAGAGTTATTAATAAAAGGCCCGACAAAATTTCAATTAAAAAAAATAGAGTTCTTTTTCATAGGTCATATGAAGCGATTAACTGATTTTTGTAGTTAACAACTCAGTTGTAAAACTAAGATTTCACATTCACACACAAAGAAATAATTTTTTATATTTTTAATAAAGGAGATATTGGAAAAATGAGAATACGATTGAACTTAAACTTCAAATGTCTCTGCAAATCAAACAAAAAAGCGACATTGAATTTCTAATCAAAGATTGATCGGAACCTCTAAACTCTCTCAAAACCTCAAACTCGTCTTCTCCATTCTCTTTTTTCTAGATCTAGGTTTTTTATATTTTAGTTATTGTGACCTTTCCTTCTATAGTTGACCCCACCCCTTTTTTGGTTTTATAGACTAGATTTAAGGTAAATGATTATAAATTTTGTATAAGATCAAAAAGTTTGGTGAGAAAGAGTGAAACCTTTCCCCTGTTATATGTTTTTGATTGAGATTGGATGAAATATGTATATTAAATATAATAAAATTTTAACGAACATATTTTTGTAATATTTCTCTTTCCTTGCAAATCAAAAACAGAAGTATTATAAAACAACCACAATTATTTTTTGCGATTTTCAATTTTCCCAAGTAAAATCTACTAAAAAATAAATTTTGATACAACAGTAACAAGAGGAAGTATCATAGAATTGGATAAAAGTTCTAAATTATCAAATTTAAGAAGAAAAAAAAGGTGTTACAAATTCAAGATTGATAAAATGATGCAACACCAAAAAAAAAGATTAATAAAAAACAATAACTCAAAATTATAAAACCTACTAAATCAACCAACGTACATTAACCATTCAAAGAAATTAAGAAAAATACATAGAAGGTTTCTAATAAACTGCCCAAAAAAGAAAGTTTGAGAAAATTTATATTAGAAAACAACAAAAATAAGGAAGAGGCAAAAGAGAAAAGGAACTTATGAATACCTCAGAAGAAAATGTATTGAAATTGGAAAAACTAAAGAAGGGACAAAGAGAAAGAGTAGGTGATGAATTTATAGTGGCAAAGTGAAAAAAAATATCAAGGCTGAAAATTTTGGATAGATTTTCTCCAATTCTAACTAGGATTTTATAGGTCAATATTTAGTAAATCAATTAAATATATTCCTTATATGTTTATTATAATATTTTCTAAAATGATGTGAAATAGGCATTTGGACATAAAATAGTTGATATTTAAAAGAAGAAAAAAAGTAGTTTTTGAAGTTAAATTAAGAAAAAGGTATTTGAAGGTTGAAGTTGTGTCTGGACATAAAAACATAGTCCAAGTATCATGAGTGAAAAATTGAAAAAGAAATGATATTTGAAGATCGAATGGTGTGAAAAATTAGGTATCCATAGTCAACCAACTAAGCTATCAACATTTCCCTATTTTTTAGGGACAAAGTACAAGTACTCCTAGACTATAATCGAGATCCCAGAAATACACCTTAACTAAACTAAGTTCCTATCCCCCACGCTCCCTAAAATCCATTTTTTTGTAAGTTTATATTTTTTTGCTTACATGGCACACTCCATGACTCCACATAGTTGAGGCACATAAAAGATGTTTGGGTGCCACGTAAGCTAAAAAGGTGTAA
Source organism: Solanum chiquidenum (assembly GCA_029582725.1). Classification (NCBI taxonomy): domain Eukaryota; kingdom Viridiplantae; phylum Streptophyta; class Magnoliopsida; order Solanales; family Solanaceae; genus Solanum; species Solanum chiquidenum. The sequence goes on along the minus strand of JAJOOS010080186.1, from coordinate 4,411 downwards.
AAAAATAACAAAAATTTGGGTCGGAGGTAATAGGACCTTAGTTTAATTATGATGTTTCTTTGAGATTTTCGTTCATAGTCTAGGAGGTACTTATGCCTTATCTCTATTTTTTATAACATCGAAATGTGTGAATACTTGAAAAATATAAAATATTTTGAGTCAATGATATATCTAGCGTAGATCAAATTCTCCTTTCATGTTTTCGTGATTCTTTATTTTAAATAGATGGATTCTAAGTTGTTTTTCAAGATGCACGCACGCTTAAAAAAGAGAGGTTAATAAGGGTAACCAACTGAACAACAACATATTAGTGTCAAAGGTTGTCACTTTGTAGTATATATTTTCTATGTTTTTGATTATATATATACATATTTAGCCAAAACAATCGATAAAGCAGTGTCACATCACACCCTTGAGCCTTAGTAGATCTGCACCTATAGGTTACTATTTTCATAAATGATAGTACTTTTTTCATTCAAATTTATGTGATATAGTTTGACTTGACATGAAGTTTAAGAAATAAATAAGAGATAAGTATCAAAAACACACCTAATCTATCATTATTTTTTTAGTTTCACTAGTATATATGCCCGCACGTTGCGCGGATATTTAAAATATAATAATTTAATAATTAAAAACAACTGATAAGAATAATTATTCACTTAGTAATATATTTAAATAATAATATTCCTTCATCCCGTATTAGTTGATTATCTTACTAAAAATAGGTTTCTCATATTAGTTGTCCAATTACTAAATCAAGAAAGAAGTAATAAAAAATTTCATATACTGCTCTTGCAAATAGTTCTTTTTAAAAGTATTCATATTTGTTTGTAAATTTTTTAAGAGGTGAATTAGTAAACATATCTTCTTCTTTATGATTTCTTGATACACGTGTAAAAAAATGATTTGATTAACAGGGTGGAGTAATAATAGAAATCATTAGCTTATTTATTTGAGCACATTAAATTAATATTATTAGTGTGCAATTTAATTTTATAATATTTAAAATTTAAATTAACTACTTTATTTTTTTCATGTAGAAAAATTGAAAAAGGAAAAGTATATATATATATAGCCAATTAAAATTACTCTATTTAAGAAAAAAAATAAAAATGAAATTAATTAGTTGGATATTAAGTTTTTTTCTCCAAGTAAATTTAAATTACAGATTAAATATGTTTAAAATAATTCATTTTATAATGCATTTAGCTATTTAACAACATAGTTATATAAAAAAACAAAGGTCCTTACCTATAGTAATCAAATTCTTGGCATATTGAAATGTACAAATAATATAAACTGCTATTAATATCTGGATTCTCAAGGTCCTAGTAAATCGTGTTTTCCAAATAATTTTTAATTTCTATTCAGTAAAACAAAAATGCATATACAATTAGACAATTAGGTCACTTGTGTTTTAAAATTTCCACTTGTAACATTAAATCATATTGAATTAACTTTTTAGGGTAAGTTTAAAATTTTGAAAAATCTTCTTATATTTCTTAATTTTAATTCATGCTCAGACAAACTATATTATATAAATTAGAACGAAGTGAATAACCCTTATTATCTTATTTTTTTAATACAATATGCCTATTATGAGAAACTTTATAAAATAAAATAAAATAATTATCAAATACTATTTAAATGGCAAATGATAACGCTATAGTATGTATTTGCGTAAAACTCTAAACTGATATCATGCCATAAACTTTTCATAGATGTCTTAAATAATCATTAATAATTAATAATATTTGCTAAAATAGACTTCTTAATAAAATAGAGTTATCTCAAATGATATTCAAATTATGCATAACAAACATGCATAGAGTGTTAGTTAATTTTAAGACTTTGAAGTTTTTTTTAGATAGTTAAATTTTATAAAACACAAATTACAATTATCCCAAATATCATTTAAATTATACTTGAAAAATCAAAAGCTTAAACACGATAGATTACCTAAACACTATAATTATATATAAAAATTATTAAAAAATGCAATACATATTGAGACAATTAAAATGGACAAAATCTATCTTGTTGTGCATTTGATCAAATTTGTCTGAATCTTCAAAAAAAAATTATCTAGACAACAATGAAAAAATTCTAAAACAAAATAAAATGAGAAGAAAATTAACAAAGTAAAGTAAGAGATGTGATAAATATGAACTACTTTCACTTGAACTTTATTAATAATTGTTGCTATTTTTCTTACTTCAAAAATACATTTTTATTTTATTTTGTTAGTTAAAATTCTTTCCTAGTTCAAAGTCATCAAAGAAAAAAATTGTTAAGCCTTCGATTATGTGGTTATGAAAGATTTATGTTGTAAGCCTTTTTACTATTTTTTTTAGTGAAATTATGGTGCCATTTTATTAAAGCTTTCAAGTGGCAGATGCACACTATAAAAATTTGCAGGTTATTTGTTTGAAAAGTTTGCAAACATAAAATTAAGATATCATAAACATAAGGACTAAGGAGACTAAGTAGATATTCAAATAATTTTGAGAAAAAAATAGATAATACGATGTAACAAATAAACAACACATACCTGAGTATATATTTGATTATATTTGAAAGAAAAGTAAATCAACTATTCCTCATTTTCTTTTTTCATATCACAAATTAAATAGATTTGAAACCAATTGAAACTCGGGAAATGAACTGCTAGCCAGATTGAAAAATCAAACCAAATTCATGTTTTGTTTGAGATTGTTTTGGGACCATTTACAGAGAAGGAAGCAAGAGCGTGCCTTTTCTAATTCCTCGAAGTTACAATTGCATTTTCTCAAATGTGCACTTTATTCTGAATTGCTTTTTTAAAATTCAAAATTTAAAAGTCAAAAGTTAAAGGCAGTTAAAATGCCAATGTTTTACATTATCGAGATTTACAGTTTTTAATTAATTTATTTTTTTACTTAAAATTTAAAAAAATTATGGTGCTGTCATGTGATATTTTTTCTTCTCCTATTATATATTGATAGATACTTAAACTATTCAGGATGTGAGTTTTATATCTAAATTATAATTTATTAGTTTGAGAAACATGCATATCTCTTTTATAACATTCTCATCATGGTATGTGTAATATACACTCTTTTATTTAAAAAAATTATCACATTAAACTCTAGACAAAATATTCACTTTGACAAAAATTAAATAAATTATTATCTCAAAAAGAAATATTTTAGGTTTATTTTTAACACTTAATAAATAAAAAAAATTAAATTTTGTGATCTAAAACAAATCATTGATTTTTGTGTGATTATGAAATGATTTTCAAAAATATTTATTTCTTTCTTTAAATTTGAGTCAAATCAAACTAACTTGAATAAATTGTAATTGTGGTAGCAACAAGTTTAGCCATAAATAAATAGTGTTTTGTTAGAATAATTATCTATAGCCATTTCTCAAGAAGCCAACAATGGCTTCTACTTGTCTGGATATGGTACTGAATCCGAATTTGATTGCTTCTGTTATGTTACTTGCTTCAGTTTCATTTGCATATTTGACCCTTTTTATTGTTTTTCATTGCAGAGCTTTCTTGGGAATTTTTGCTGCAACAACTGGAGTTTCAGACCTTGTACAAGACTAACACCTTGCATTTCCCAAGTGGGTTTTTCCAAGTTCAATTTTATTTTTTTCGAATTTCTCTATATCCCTTTGTGTTCCAATATGATAATCATAGATTAAAAACGGAAGAATTTGGAGAATTTGATAAAATGTACGTTGAGATTAGGGCTAAGAAATCACATAATATAGCTTAGGGCTTATGATGTTTCTTGATGTTAGCATTTTTTTTTTTGGGTGAAATGTAGGTTTGAGATTTTCAATTTTTGCATTTCAATTGATGGGTCAATAGGATTACATTGAATTTTGATACTTCAAGTATACATTTCATTTCATTTGGAGAGATTCGTATCGGTTTACAGTAGATATCTTCAGATTTTGTGTCTTTGTATCTGATTATTGCACACCGAATACTTGGAAATTCTTGTATTGAGACTTGGTAAAAAGAAATGACTGTTTGAACAACTCATTTGATTATATACCATTCATCACAATAGCCTCTTCCTTTTCAATGTTTAACGTGGGTATTAGTCGAACATATATTGCAGGAAAGGAATAGTTTATATCTCGGGAAAAACAAGAACTATACTTGCTCTGTAGGATATAATGGAGTTCCTTTAACAGAAATTTCTTGTGTTCCAAGTGCTGCTGCCAGTGCTAGTGAACTTCCTCCACTTGTTAGTGCTTTAAAAGCTTCAGCTGAAGAAAATGCTGCAAGTTTTCATTTTCCTGGCCATAACAGAGGACAAGCAGCACCATCATCGTTGACTCAGCTCATTGGTGCAAAACCGTTTCTTCATGATTTGCCTGAGCTTCCGGAGCTTGACAATCTTTTTTC
>JAJOOS010080185.1:0-28813 GCA_029582725.1 Solanum chiquidenum | reverse complement strand
GCTTTGTTATGTTTAGCTTTCGGGGTTGTACCCCTATTCCTTAGACTTGTGGATTGTTAGAGTTTTGGTACATTGACTTTCAGGTTCTAGGGGTGTTTTCCGCAATGTTTTGATAGTCATTTTGTTTAACTTTAGGAGTTTATGTTCCGTATCTTTAAATGCCTTAGTTTTCATAAAATTTGTTAGATGGGTTGTAGTTAATGATTCTCCCCCATCGGAGAGTTAGTGTGGTTGCCAATCACGACGGTCTGAGTCGTGACAATAATATATAGAAAAAAATATATTATGAGTTTTATTTGAGAAAGGTATTAATAACCAATAATGAAGGAAAAAAGTATTAGAATTACTATTTGAGAAATATCATAGCACCAATAATAAAAAAATATGATATAAAGAAAAAAGGGTTCAAAACCAAAAAAAAACAAAACGTCCAGGGCGTACGTTTTTACGCCCAGGACTACGTTTTTAAGTTTGGAGCTTACACCCCAAATTCTAGGACTTATGCCCTATGGATCTACGTCTTCAATTTGCGCTCAACGTTTTTGGTACGCCCCGCACCGAGACTTGCCCAAAAAATATGTTTGAAAACACTGCTCTCAATAGTGAAAAAGGTTCAATGTGTCAATTGATCAAAAATGTTGAATCTTAAATGTCATTCATACAAGTGACTCAATAGTTATACATAAAAATATAAGCACAATATAATTGGGTAAAGGTTTTTGACCCAATAAACATTTTGTCTCATTTTTCCGATCACTTAAAGATCGTTTGATAGAGTGTATAAGAATAATGCTAAATAGAAAGTGTTAGTAATATTTGTATTAGTAATGTTTGTATTAGTTATACTTGCATAAATTATGCAGTGATTATTTTTTACGAATTGTTTGATTTGGTATATTAAATAACAGAGATTGCATAAATAATTTACCTAAATCCCATAGTTTTAAGAGCTAATTACATTATTTTCCTACTCTTTTCTAAATACAAAAATCTCTTAAAATTTCTGGATTTCGAATACATCACTGGACTTTCGGATACATCAGTGGACTTTCGGATACATTACCAGTCATCCGGATACATATATGAGGGATGTATCTGAGAGGGAAGGGATGTATTAGAGAGGGGATAGGACATCCAAATACATCACTGGACTTCTGGATACATCAGTAGACATCCGAATAAATAAGTGTGGATGTATCAGAGAGGGGAGGGATGTATCCGAGAGGCAGATAGAGATGTATCAGCGAGAGGAGAGTGTTGTATCCGAGAAGGAATTTATGAAAAAAATTTAAATGATAAGAAATTTTAGAGATTATGATAAAATGAAATGTGTATATAGGTAATTTTTCTAAAAATTCTTCTCAACTCTTGGGCCCGTGCATAGCACAGGCGTTACTGCACTAGTATTATATAAAAACTACTAGTTGTAGGGCATATTTGTGCCAAAAATAAAATGACGAGGGCATTTTAAAGTCAAAACATCAACATATGATAAAATTTACCAATTTTGAATAGTTAAGGGAAATATTTGACCTTTTCTCCAAAATAAATAAATAAATAAACTAGGTCTTCTTTTATTGTTTTTATTTATACGACTCCTATAACTTATCGTCTTTTTTTTAAAGAAAAATATTATCTTAAAGAAAATAATTAGTTGTACTAGATTTTCCTATTTCAACTTGTTTGTCCTACTTACTTTTTTTGATAACTCTTATAACTTTTACATGATATGATTAAGACTACATGATTAAAAGAAAGTATGGTATATTCTACATATTTTTAGTTTAGTATCTGTAGATTGAAAAATCTTCTTTATATTTTTAAATTCAAAGTCACGTTCAAATCAAATAAAATTTCGTATCAAGTCAAAATTAGATAAATAAATTGAAATGTGGAGAGAGTAGTAGCATTGGATGCCATAGGTTATAGATAGACAAGACCACGTGTGCTAGTCCCAAAGAAATTAAAATGTTTTGCCATGGGAAAACATGCTTCTTGTATTGTACGTGTTTCCCAATTCTTGTACGTTTTTTAAAAGCCAACAACGTTTTTCTTATAACAATTTTTTAACTACAAAACATAATTAAGCAAAAGAAACTTGTAAGTGTAATCATTTAAAATTTAATGGATATAAATTTATAAAATGATTCAGGTTATATACAAAATTCAAGATATATTAGTTAAATAAATATTATGAATTAATATAATTAGATTAATTATTTAAATTCAATAAACATGAATTTAATTAAAACTCAATTTCATTGGGCTAGTCCATTAGTTTGACCTACAAATGATGAACCCACTTTACTAAAGCTCAGTATGTCATGTCACTTAAATTTGATTGGCCAAAGAAAAAAACATTTTCATCATAACTCCTCTATTCTATAACTATAAATAGGGGTCCTCATAATTTAGAAAAGACGCCAGAATACTCACAAGAAGCCAAAGAGAGCTCGTTGAATAAACGCCACAGATTTCTCTACAAGCTACAAGTTCAAGAATGACTCAAGATCAAGACCAACAAATTTAAAAACTAGCTCAAAAACCCTTGAATTCAAGTATAAGTCAAGATCAAGTTCGAGTTCATCAAGATTATATTCAAGAGCAAGCTCAACTTCCATTGAATCCAAGTACAAGCCAAGATCAAGTTCATCAAGATTCTAGATCAAGTTAACAATCCTTTGAATTTATATTTAAAAAGACGAATAAGATGATTCATAGAGATTATAACACTTATATTTGAAATTAAATATTAAGATTTTTTCTATATTTTCCGGTCTTGATTATTATTTTCTCAATGCGAATTATATTATCACAAATTCTGACACACCTAGTGGGACAATCTCTACCTCTCATTTTCTCAATGCGAATAATATTGTCTACAAATTCTGACACGCCCAATGGGACAATCTCTACCTCTCATCTCAACTTTTCAACCATCAAAGAATATTGAAATGGCTTCCAAGAAGATCAACTTCCTCTAGACTGTTGAATTCAAGTTCTAAGCTGAAGTATAAGGAATCCTTGGTATTATCTTTGAAAATTTTGGAGCTATTATGAGGAGCAAGAACACTATGCTGGGAAAATAAGCACTCCAAGTGTAATCCGCATCAACTCTTATTTTGGGGTCTTCAACTCAAAAAGGAGTAAGGTCCTCTACAAATGTCACGACCCAAAATATATCCTAGCCGTGGCATGGCGTATAATACCCCGAGAGGCCCTACACAAGACACTTGACATACATATACACATAGTAATAGACAAAAGTAAAGAATCTCATATTAAGAAAAGAGTTTGACATTTAAAAATGGAAGTCTTACATAGTCTTGACAAGACATCTATTACATCAAAAGAAGTGGTCGAGACGTAACCGGTACAACACATATAATATTCGAAACATATAGATATAAAGGAGACATCGTCGTCGAAGTATGAGGACTCAACAAGTCTTCAACTCTCTAAAGTGCTCAACTTGCCACGAACGGAGAGATAAGAGTCGCCAAGTCCTACATTAGTAAAACAATATTGGCACAAATATGTGTTAGTACGTGAAATATACTAATTATGAGTAAAATGCAATAAAACATGAAACATGGTCATAAGAGGACATAATCGAAAACATGAAACGCATGACCAAGCTAAACATAGTAAAACTTTAAAGACACATCATAAATCATGAACATGGTCAATGCATCTTAAAATCATCATGAAATCTTCATAATTTTTTTAAAAATAACTTAGTTCATTTCATGGGATATTTACTATTAACCGACATAGACTATGTGAGCTATAACATGGAATGACATAGACTATGTGAGCTATAACATGGAATCTGGTGTCTTGCTCCCACACCAAAAAGAGACGCCCTCACTTGCTAAGGCAAGGATCATAACTTATGGCTTAGGTGGATCCACTAGCTATGTTACTTAAGATAAATCCTATAGAGGCACGTAGTTAGGGACAAAATATTTCTACTACAGACTCGACCTCTACTAACGGGAGAGCCTCCATCTTAATATCCACTCGATGCTAAGTAAAATTCCAACGGAATTAGTCATAATCATAAGCGTATAATCATTCATGGAAAAGTACAATGAAATTACTAATCCAAGCTAAAAATATTATAGAATAGCTCCTTAAAACTTGAATTATGCATAAGTGAGAAAATCTTTCACCAAACCATAATCCTGTAATGTGAAAAAAATGTTTCACAATTTTATTGATGCCAATCTTATAGAAACCTAGATCATAAGGCAATCCATTTCACAAAAACAATCATGCATAAGTTCATGAAAACATCATTCATAGTTTCATAGCTTCCTCATAAATTCATGTAAATTAGGGTTCATAGTCAAAATCATGATCAATGCATGGGTTTACCTGGAATTAGTTGAAAAGAATCTAATTGAATCTAAACAATCAATTGAATCCATACCAATAGAACCAATGAAGAATTAAATGAAAACCTAACAAACTTAATTGAAATTTTACTTGAAGAAATTGAGAAACCTTGGAGCTAAATGGGTGAATGGAACTCATATATGAAGCCCTACATACATTGATATTGAAACCCTAAGCAATTGATGAAAAGGAGACTTGAACTTGAAGAACCCTAGAATCCTTGAAAACCATCGAGAGAAAATCCTTTGAAGGGAACTTTGAGAATTTTTGGGAATGGATAGATTTAGGATTAAGATCAGTTATATGGGCTTATTTATATGCAAAATGGCGTAGTATATGAATTAGGTGTATAAGAAAACACCAAAACACCCTTTAAAATAACTACCGATCTGCCCTACGATTGCGACTTACGGACAATGGAAATTCCTACAGACCTTACTAGTCAAATCGTAGGTCGAGCGACTGGGCCTAAATTCAAAGTCAAATCCAATGACTCATTCCTACGAATCGTCAAACTTCCTACAGTCCGTAGACCCCATCCGTAGACCTCAACTTAAACTTAAAATTTTACTAAGTCTGGGACCTTTCTACAGAACCATCTACGACCCGTAGTCTATTTGATGGACCATTCTGGTCAATCGTAGAATGCGTTACTGGGGCTTGATTTCCAAATTAATTTTCTCACTTTCTATGAGACTGGTCTATGACCCATATAACTTTCTATAAACCATAAACTGTTCTCGTGGAATCAAACTGGTAGCCCTTTTTAGCCTTCTTTCCTTTTTTTGAATTCCGAGGTGTTACAACAAATTCTTTAGAAGGAGAAAGAATACTACCGAAAAGACCAAGAAGACCTTAGCTCTACTTTAGAACTCTGGTTCCAAGAATTATACTACAAAGAAGAACTATGATTCAACCAATAAATCATCTCCACAAGTCTCGCATAATGTAAGCCCTTTGAAGATTAACTTGAGCGACAATTCATGCTACTCTCTGACGTCTCTAATGATCATGCAAGAAATGGTAACTAATGCTTCATCCATGGAGGAACAATTTGCAAACTTGAGGAAGATGGTTGAAGGATTGGCAAAGTATATATACCACTAAGAGAATTGAATTGATAAGTTGGTGGACAAGATGGATGAATTTTTAGATGGAGAATCCATTCATGCGCTTGGAATTAAGTTTGCAACATTAACACATAAGTTAACCCCATGCTAATTATCCCAAATCCACGTATGAACATCAACAAAATAAAGCATATCACAATACCCACTACATTAAATCTACACACAATCCCATAAATGAACCCCTAGATCTTGGAGAATTATCCACCCATCACAAAATGTAAAGAAATTATACATTGCATGACAGTCACCATTGATAACATCATATTAAGCAATTACAAGAGCAAAAGTTGAAAAATCCCAAAAATTAAAAGTGTTTTTCACAAAGTAAAAGTTTTTCTCTCTAAACTATTCAAAATTTTCTTACTATTTTTTGTCTCTTTTTCCGACCTAATATTCTATCCTTCGGGTTATTTATAGTTTCCAAAAATTTGGCCCAAAATTCAATGCGTGATCCATTAAGCGATGTTAGTCGGGCTCGCCGATCACATTAGGAGAATCACCAACTACTCCTTAGTTCACCTTTCTCTTGAATTTTTTAGGCTCCATGTTATTAAACCTCAATTGATGAGCTCATTTGAGTCTGCCTTTCACTTTCAGCGTATCACCGAGTACCACATGTGTTCGCCTTTCAAGCCTTCAATTTTCTCCAATTATTGTCACCTTCGGCGATGATCACCTTGTTCGCCCTTTGCATTCGACAAGTCACCTTTCCTCTTTTAGTCCACCCTCATGTATCAATCAATTCAATTGTTGTGCACTGTAAGCTTGGGTGATGCATACCCATTGGGCGACCCGCCCTTTAAGTTAGGAGATCACTAATGTGGAGTTTACACCTCTTTTCATGTTTTTGGCCCTTCTTTAATTTATTCATCCTTGCCTTTTCCTTTAGCATTCATAGCTACAAATCATCAAAATATCATTAGAATAGGAAAAGTTTAGGCATTAAGGATACAATTTTTTTTATCTAAATAGGCCTCAAATGAGTGTAAATCTACCACTTATCAGTAAGCGTTGTTTTTGATTGCGAGAGCAAAGAAAGTTTCAGTGGTGGGTTGTCTTGTTCGAGCTGAATTACATCCATCCTCTCATGGACGAAGGCTCTGCATCACATTGGGGTATGCATATTTCACAGCTAGCCACACCATATAATGGTGGGAAAGCGCAGATAGGAACCATGATCTATAGTAACCTAACCAAACCCTCACGAAAATATAAAATTAACCTTATGAATTGAATATTAAGTAGGGGGCTTTGCCCGTTCAACTCTGTTCATCTACCCATAACAATAACAATCAAGAGGGTAATAAAAGGGAATATACTAAGAAAGTGCAACTCTATTAGATCTTTATCTGGAAAAAGCTGGAAGAAAGGCGAGAAAGAAAGAGGTTTAACATATCTCACAGGAAATTCTAAGTTGGATGCGTCACGTCTATGCTTACTATTTTTTTCAGTTTGGGAACTCTGGAAGGAAGGTAATAGCAGTAAATTAGAAAACCCAATATTTTCTTTTATTTATATAAATAATTAGAACTTATGTTTGAAGATAAAGTCAAGTTTCCATGTTGTTTTATTCCCGCCACGAGAAAGACGCACGAAGGAGGTATTTCCAGCGCATGGAGGATCCTTTGAAAGTTTGTCTCCTTCAATTGAAGCTACTTCTCTGGATTGTGACAACACCCGACCTGCTTTCTTAGAGCATGTGCCTGTTGTTTTCCTAGAGCTGGTGGAACAACGCATTCAACAACTCCTTCACCAAGCATACAAAGAGTCCGATAATGTCTAGTAATTAAAGGACAATATTCTCTCTTTTGTAGTAGATGCCGAACCTGATGTGCCCCGGGGCCTTAAAACAAAATGAAAAATAGGAAAAATGATTCATTCGCCTTTCTAAGGGTCAAATATAAATAAGGCCTAACGACTCTAAATATTGCAAGTCTATGGAAAGCACTAGTCTAAACCTAGACTGAGACCAAACATTCTCAAACATACAACAATAATATCAAACAAGGCTAACCACAAGGTATGGATGATGATAACATAACCAACTAGTATGCTTCTTATCCCAAAAATTCTGGTACAGGCCTAAAACAATTTTTTTGAGTAAGAAGCACAACCAACTAGGTAACCACCCCAATTCACATAATTCAACATGCTTTCATGTATTCAAACTCAATATAAGAAATAGGAAGTCGTAGCCTACAACTAGGCTGACCACTCGTGTATCAAATCACAATTTTAGAGCTTTTCCTTTTCTTACGACCTCCAAACGTTGTCACACTATTAAAAATAGAATCACAATATTAATACGGTCGTTTAGACACTAAATTCACTAAAAATAGAGAAGAACCAATTTTGGAGTCAAATGGGAATCATGGGACCTACACTTGAAATTTTGGAAATGACTCCATCAAAATGTCCTAAATAGTTCCTTGAACTTGTGTTCCCAATTGGAACACAATTCAGAGGCTCGGAACAGCTTAAAGAACAAATAAAGAAACACACCAGTCCCAAAATCATAGAATATACCTCAAACGATGATTCCCAAGCTTAGCGAACACAACATACTTTGAAACACCTAAATCAGAACTAAAATGGAGGAGAAATCGCACTATGAACATTCACAATTAAAGCTGATCAGAGAAAAAGACCAGACCAATACCTTCTTCATGAAAGCGGCACGGCCTCGCAAGTATCTGGTCGTGAACGCGGCAAGGGCCCCGTGATCGTGGCTGATGGAGAACCAGGACCCCATGAACAAGGCCACAAGGCTCTCTGGTCACCGTGAACGTGGCCCAAGACCTGCAAACCCGAAGGCCATTTGGCGCCTGCAATAATTAATGCATATCAACTAGTTTTTGGTAACCCAAACACCCCGATGGGGTCTTCAGAATTTTTTTGGTACCCCGTGCATGCAAACGAGATATTCAATCCAATCAAATTTGATATTTTAAACTCAATAGAGTAGTCGGAAATTCTATACAAGGTCATTTTGAAGAAAAACGTGTCCCACACCCAAACTCTATTTTAGCCAAAACTGAAAGGGGGATCAGAATTATCATGGAAGCTCGGGATCTGCACAGAGGGTCATTCTAGACCAAATTCCACTTTTTGGAGCTAATCATGCTGGCAAAATTCTCATCCTGGCATGTTTGCCAAGAATGTTTACCAAAGTCAAAGTTAGGCCAAAGCTTAAAAGCTAAAACGCCCTATGACATGGGATCCTAGTCGATAATGTCATTAGCCTAAAATGACTCTTTTGGAGCGGATGGAACCCTCAAAATTGGATTATGAGGTTGTCTCCCTTAACTTTTTATTGAAATCAACCATTCAAGGTTCAAAAGCTCCAAAACATAAAAATTTACATAAAAACCAAGCGAACGACTAGATGACCGAACTATCAGTCCGAACAAGTCATAAATGACTTGGGCCGCTATGGAAACACTCTAAACTATAAACATAAGGAAATAACACAGAAATGTCATATAGGTTCATTACAATCATCGAATTCTATTAATATTGAATACTTAAATTTTTCTCTAGCTACATCGTTATTTGATTTGTTGGTCAGCCTTGGTCACTCATCAAGCTTGTATGGGATATCTTCATTTAAAATATCATTGGAATCAGGACAACACAAGCTATACATTTGCTTAATATTATTAAATTCGGTCAATTTGCCTTAGCTTATTTCTTATTTATAAATGTACTTGCTTACATATTTCATTATCTCTATATATCGATCCAAGTCACGTATACTTTAAACCCCATGTACAAATTGAGTTCTATCATTTTCGGATTAACAATAGTAATTAGCATAGATCATTAGCTACGCCAAACAAATGGATCTAATTTATAATTGTTAAAGAGATGGAGATTGTAAAGGGAAGTATTTACCGTACCTCTTAAGTTTCGAAGAATTTGAGGAAAAAGAGATTAATGTGGTTATTTTAAAAATAGTTTCATGTGTCAAATGCATAGATCTCTAGATTATATGTAGAAGTATATTTATTATCCTACTATATATTATATTTTAAAAAGAGTGACGACAAATAAAATACATTTGCTTCATCGTTTCCTACCCAACACATATGTTATAATTAATTAATTAATAAATTAGAAGGATTGAGATTTGAGAATGCGTATTTGGTGAAAGTGGTAAATTTTATCAACCTTAATTAATTAAACATTGCTTGAGAGATCAATTTACTCAACATTAATTAGCATTGAGAACCAAGATGCCATTAATTAGTCAAGTGTTCACTAGGTATTTTTTCTTATCATTTGTAGTAATGATCAAGTGTAAAGCATCCCCATGGTAGAAAACCAAAGAAGAAACATTGGTCCTACTAATCCTTAATTTTCTCAGGTCATATTAGAATGTAAATGGTGGTAGAAATTTAAGCTATATATTCACATAATTTAACCAAGTTTATAAAATTAGTAAATCGATCTGCGCTAGACAATCTCATCAAATTAACTACATGTGATTTTAAAAATATCTAATTATTACAGATTAAAAAAAAGAAGAAGGTAGGTTTTGAAAAGCTAAAATATTGTATATTTGAATGTAAACTAATTGAAATGGTAAGAACGTGTCATAAATAGAGTATAGAAAAGATAGCATGGTACCATCATGAGTTGTGTTGCAGTGGTGGGACTACTTCACCCTTAACCAGAGGTCTCGGGTTCGAGACCTAGGTATCGCGATCCGAATTTAGTTGAGGCTTCAATGTGGGCTTCGAACGCCAAGTGGGAAACTAAAAACATGAGTCGATCGAAATGAACATTTGAATTGCATCAAGATATATTTCTTGATGTAGAAAAAAACAGCTGATTAATTAAGCTAAAATATGTTTTAATGAATTATTAAAATTGGCACCTTAATATGCTATATTTAATAAAGTTTGACAATATTATGTATATAGCTCACCAACAAAATGATTTCAATAACTAAATTTCAATCCAAGTATTCAAATTTTCTTTATAATTGTTCTTGTCTCTTACTTAAGCGGCTAATAATAAAAAAACTCTCTTACTTCTTAACAACCAAACCCACAATGTCAAAGTATATTAGTACAGTATGATTAGCTAATGATATTGCTAAAACAAATTATGATTCAGAGAGCTATATAAATATGATATTTGTTTATATTCTAAGGATATTACATTTTACCTTTTGTAATGATCACCCCCGAGGTCATTTACTATCTTCTGTGTTGATTTCCTATTTCCCCCCTTCACACAGTTCTTATACTATGTTTTTGAGTTATCAAGATGGGGATGCCTCTTTCCGGGGTAGTCGGGAGAGCTTTGAGTGAGTTCTCCCCATTTTGGAGCTTTTATATGGGAAGGATTGACTTCGATCAACATTCTTGGTAAATGGGCTTGGATGACATTTCCATCATCGCCATTAGCTCTGGAACATTTAGTTTGTTCTAGTAGGACCTTTCATATTTGGTTTGCATTTATTGGATCCCAATAGAATCCTGAGGGTCCATTCAGGATTTGAAACTTGCAATTTTACGAGTAGGTGCAACAGTCACTGATGCAACTGCCCTCGCGCTGTTTGACTCATTTTCACGATGACGCTTCAGCAATGGTTGCTAACTCAGCCTTGAGTCTCTCGAGCGAGCTTTTTGCGCTACGACGAGCTCGCGTCTGGAAAACTAATTTTTCTCTCATAGAGTCATAGGTTACTGTTGACTGATCTTAGGCATATTTATATGCCAAAGTTGTCAATATTTGCCTATGATGATATTGAATTAAAGAATAATCTTGAGTCTATTAGCTTGATTTTGTGTAACTTGTGATGATTGTGCACTAACACACATGATTAGTTGTTTCAGGAACTTTCAAGGAAATTGGAGTCAATGCGGAGAAAGAAGAAGCAAGGACGTGCGAAAATAAATTAAGTATGGAAGTATCTAGGAGTGGCGTACTGCCTGGTGCGGAGCGCCAAGGCATAAACCACAGAAGCCTTGCCCAGGCGCACTGCCTGGCGCAGCAGGGAGGACTATAGAGCGAGCAGCCTGGCGCACTGATAAGCGCGGCTCCCCAGCCTAGTTTTGACTTTTCCATCGAAAATTGATAAAAAAAAGGAATCCTTGTTGAATTAGATTTAGACTCTAGTTTTCCTAACTTCTATAAATAGACCCCTAGGGCAAATTTGTAGGGAGTTCGACATTATTTTGGTGTGCAAGAGGAAGTTCAACGTTTGTAATAGGTTATGATTTTCTATCTCTTCTTATTTCTGGAAATCGTATGAACAAATGTGTTTTGAGGATTTCAAATATTGTGAGTGGCTAAAGGCCTAGTTTTGGGGTTGTAGCTGCGGATTGATTGTTGAATATTAAAGGTTTTTGAATTAGTTCTTGGTTATCGTATAAGTTACTTTTATATTCTTGTTTTAGTATTTCTTGACTGGCCATCTAGTGATAAAGGTATTGTCTATTCTTAAAATCGAGAGAGGATGAGGTAGATAGATCAGAGAATATAGAAAGCTAGATCTTCCATTGAGTAGATGTGTGTTCAGGAGTGACGCCCGGACGAACAACTTGCTTGGTTACGAAACATGATAAAATATAAATGCTTGCTAGTTAGGCCTGCATATCCCCGCTAAACGATGTAATTAGACAACTAATTAGAGTAGGCGACTATTGGTCGAGAGACTCGACTCATACAATTAACCCTGTAAATCAGTAACTTGATAACTGAAATTAGTTCATTGCCTGAGATACGATACATGAAATCCAATGCATGTTGCAACCCTGAAATTTTCTTTTACTTTCTTGAAACATCAATTTGAAGTCGTTCACACTAGTTACTTTAGTTATTTCATAAATCGTAGTAGTAATTAATAACCATCAAACTCTTTTAAAAGGTTACTTTTGTTTAATTGTGGAATTAAGTTACTAAATATAAGTTGATCACAAGTCCCTTGGGAACAAAAACTCATTTCTAAAAGAAACTATATTACTTGAGCGACCACATACACTTGCGTGTATATTTGGGAGCAACAAGTTTTTGGTGCCGCTGCCGGGGACTTAGAGATTGATTTATATTTGATTTTCTTAAGTCTACATTTAGATTGTTCAAGTGTTAATAACTTTATCTTAGATCTTATTTTGCAGGCACTTGATTCTCAAGTCTGGCTCGGAAAGGAGATCTTATTGAACCTGACTACGAACTTGAAATAGCTTTAAGACTGAAAGCTGGAAAACCAAGGACGTTAGCCGAAATTAGGACTAGACCTCCCAAAAATATGGAGGGTAACAGAGAAGAAAACGTGCACAACCAAAAACCAAAGGTACCCCCGATTATATCGGCAAGACCAGTTCGTGATGTGGCAGTCCCACTCACAACCAATGTGGCGTCTAGTATAAGAAAACCACCACCGGGTGGTAGATTTGAACTAAAACAGAACATGGTACATCTTATCCACTCAATGGGGCAATTCACCGAACTCCCTCACGAGGATCCTCAAATCCACATTCGGAAATTTTTGGAGATAAGTGATACATACATCTCGAATGGTGTGTCATCAGATTATGTGAGTTGACATTGTTTCCTATCTCGTTATTGGGAGCTGCTAGGCAGTGGTTAAACCAAGAGCCACCAAATTCCATCACTACATGGGATTATCTAGCAAATAAGTTCTTCAGTCGAGTCTTTCCATCATGTAAAACCGCACGGTTGAGGAGAGAAATAAAGTGTTTCACACAGAAAAATGGGGAGGATATGTACCAAGCATGGAGTCCATTCAAACAATTGTTAAATGCTTGTCCGCATCACTACCAGGCTAATGAGGTACTTGCTTATACTTTCTTTGAGGGTTTGGATTATAATGCAAAGGTACTTCTTAATAGTGCAGCAGGCGGATAAGCTTTAGCGAAAATGTGTGAAGAGCTATTCGATCTCCTAGATAAACTCTCCAAAGGAAACCCCGATTATGAAGGAGAAATGACAAGAACCACGACACAAAGGGCCGCAAGAATCTTAGATGTGGATCAAGCGACCGCAATAAATGGAAAACTGGATGCGATGCAACATAACATGACCATGCACTTCAAACAAATGTCCCTAAATCAAGCACCGGTGAATGTTGTACAACATGCATCAAGTTATTAACGGAGTCTGTGGTAGTGGAGCACATGAAACTGAACTTTGTGAGGCAAATCCAGATTTCGTAAACTATGTGGGAAATGCGCAAAGAGGCGGGGGTCAGCAAAATTATGGTATTACCTACAACTCTAGTTGGAAAAACCATCCTAACTTCTCATGGGCTGGGAACAAAAACCAAGCTCAAAACCAAGCGTAAGGTCCTAACCAATACCGACCACAAGCAATGGGGCAGCAATACCAAAATCCTAGCCAAGGCATAAATCCGAGTGCACCTAAAGAGGGGATGACTAATGAAGAGTTACTCCAAAAGCTAATGGAAGAAATTGGTAAGAAGATAAATACTAGGATAGATAAGCAGGTTGAGAACATAAGAAACATCCAAATGTTCCAAATGAGTTTAGAAAAATAAGTGACGCAGGTAGCTAATGCACTGAACTTACGTCCTTAAGGAGGTTTGCCCGGTGACACTAAACCCAACCCTAAGAAACTGAATGCGGTGAGTACTAGAAGTGGGTTACAACTAGAGGAACTAGCTCCAAAGAAGAGAGATAATGAGGCAGTCAATAAAGAAAAGAAAGCAGAAGAGGTGGTAAAGAACTCCAATGTTGAGAAGTCCGTTCCTCAAATGAAACCACCTCCTCCGTTTCCACAAAAACTCAGAAAGCAGAATGAAGATGAATGTTTCGGTAAGTTTATCTCTTTACTTAAACAGGTTCACATTAACCTGCCTTTGGTTGACATTTTGCAGGGAATTCCAAAGTATGCTAAGTATGTAAGGAGATAGTGGCTAACAAGAGAAGGCTCACAGAGTATGAAACGGTTGCACTTACTGAGGAGTGCAGCTCTAGAATTTAGAATAGATTACCCAAGAAGTTAAAAGATTCAGGTAGTTTTACAGTGCAAATTACAATTGGGCAAAGTGTTCATGCCCGAGGGTTATGTGATTTGGGTGCGAGCATTAATCTTATGCCTGCATCTTTATATAAGAAACTTGGGTTGGGCAGTCCAAAACCAACCACAATCATTCTCCAACTCACGAATAGGTCCATTGCTAGGCCAGAGGGGGTAGTAGAGGATATGTTAGTACAAGTGGGGTCGTTGATCTTTCTGGTAGATTTTGTGGTCTTATACTTTGATCCTGATCCTGAAGTTTCATTTATTTTAGGGTGTCCGTTCTTGGCTACGGGGCGGGCATTGATTGATATAGCAGCTGGGCAGTTAACTATGAGGGCACATGATAAGGTTTAAGTGTTTGATGTCTACCACACCTTGAAATTGTCTTCTATCTATGAAGAGTTGTCTGCTATTACGGTTGTAGATCTCGCAGTATAATCACAACTCAGTGCACCTGAGGATACCTTAGAAAGAGTGTTAGTGGGACATGATGTAGATGAAGATAATGAGGCTCAAGAGATGGTGACTTTTTTGGATCTGGCAGCCATAGAAATACACAAACATAAAGTAGAGCCATTGGATCGTGAGTTAGGGCCTCCACCCAAACCATCAATTGATGAAGCACCTAAGTTGGAATTGAAATCTCTGCCTGCTCACCTAAGGTATGCGTATTTGGGCACTAATGAAACTTTACCTATAATACTTTCTGCAGAATTGTCTGAAATAAAGGTTGAGGCGACATTGAGAGTCCTAAAGAGGAGAAAGAAAGCTATTGGATGGCAGATGGCTGATATTTGTCACGCCCCGAGGCTACCCTCTAGACGTTAACATGGGACCTAGGATCACGAGTGACCCCAAACTAACCCTTCTGGCATATCATAAGCATACTAAGATAACTAAATCAGATAATTCTGTTCGGAAGCTTAAAACATGACATAAAAGGAAATGATGGGGAATACCCATTCTAAATCTGAATATAAAAACTGAGTTTAATGATAACCGAAAGATCAAATTCAAACTAAAACTGAATCTAGTACTATGTCTGAATAAAAACTTGTAACTGACTAGAGTTGCTGGGACATGCCCCTAGCTAACTTCTAGCAAAACTGAAACTAAAAGACTGAAAATAGAAAGATAACATGTCAATCGTCCTCGGAGAATGAGGACTCATCACTGATGCTGCTGAACTGGAGATCGGAAACCGATCTATGCGTGATCTGAAAGCTGAGGACCTAAACCTACATCACGAGAAGATGTAACTCAGAGTATGAGTCAATACTTGAAATGTATTGAGCATGCATGATAGAATCAAGATGAACAATATAAACATAACTGAACCAAGCAATAAGAGCAATGATAATATCTGAACATGATGGAAATACTGAATTATACTGAATGTAATGACCAAGTACTGAACATGCTGAGAATGAGTATTGAAATATAACTGATAACCTGGTCAATACACTAGAGGCTGACTGTGGGAGCTACTATTAATCGACATAAAACCATGAGAGCTATCCATGGAGTCCGATGTATCGTCCCATTGAGAGCACCCAATGTACCTTGTCAGGGGTACAAAGGCATGACTGGCGTGATCAATAAATTTTTTGCCCACAGAGGGGACTTATCATATGGAGGCACGCAGTTCTAGGACTATGAGGGTGGCTGATCCTTAGTCCACTCTGTGTTAAGCCTACTTGTTTTATTATTTAAATAAAGAAACGGGTTTAAAGAGTCCTCACTTAATTTTTAAAAGAAAATTAAGATAACTACTTTTTTTTTGAAAATATTAAAACAAAAAATCTAATGAAAACTTAAGAGGAGGGTTCGGGGTTCATATTAATGTTCTAGGAAGGTTTTGAAAGCACCTAAAACATCCGCTAACTTGCGGTTATCCGGTAATTAAAATATTTGGCTAATTATTATTTTTTAAAGATAAGCATGTTTAACCAATTAAGAAGTAAACATTTTAAAATTTTAAAAGCTATCTTATGGGGGATAAGGCGAAATATTACAACTATTAATTAAGTAAACAATTTTTGCAAATATTCCTAAAGTCAAGTAAAAAAAAATCTACTTAATTTTAAATAGTTAATTCAAAATGATTATCTTTTGGGGCATTGATTAGGAAAAGCCTTAAAATTAAATAAAAAAATAAAACATATAATAGCAAATAAATAGAGAAGGAAGGAAGATTTTGGCCCAAGTCTGGTTATGTCCGCCTGGGCCAGTACTTGGGCCCAACTTTGTTTTGGGCCTTCGGCCCATTTGCACCTGTCCTAAAGAGGCTAAAGTGAGCTGATTTTTTTATTGGGCTTTAGGCACAATTCTTGCATTGGTACCTGTCCTAAACTAACAAAATAACAATAATTAAAATGCTAGGGGGCTTAGGCCCAATGTAACAAAATACAAGAACTGAATTTGGAGGCCTTTAGGCACATTTCTCAATTTTCATATACGCTAGGTCTATACTAGTTTATACAATTCTGTATATCTGCTCCGAACACCTCTACGTTGAATCCATAAAAATTATTCTTTATTTTCGAGGACTGGTTGACTCAAGAAAGGTGGAATTTGAGCCTTTATGGTTCTCTCGAAATGCAAAAGAGAAGGAGGAGTCCGTGAGCACCTAGAGGCAGATTTCACATGTAGCAAAACAGATAAAAATGCATAAGTAATACTCATAATAATTAATAAGGTTAAGCATAAAGACACTTTCGAAACAATACCTCTAAGAAAAAAATAAAATAAAATAAAAGGTGAAAACACTATCGACACACCACCCTCCTACTTCAAACAATGCCAATAATGGCAAAGAGTATTTCAATCTCACTGTAAATTGAAATTAGACCAAAGTAATCAATCCAACAAAAAATCAAACTTACACTAGAAAGAAAATATTACTACATCACTTCCTATAAAGGATAAAAGGATAAGGATCAAATCCTTTTATGGTTGGCAAAGCAACCCACGAGCTCAACTTAACAGAGGAGGCAAACATATTAATTTAATGAAGAGAACTTTTGCAAATAGCATTAAAACTTTGAAGTCTCACATTTTATGCAAGTGAACCACAGTTTAAAACCAAGAAATAACTTTAAACACATAACTATTAGCTTTAAATAAACGACACCCACCAAAGCTTCAGAGATAGACATAAAGATGTAATATACGGAAATTCTAGTGAGCTACCAAAAACACAAATCCACACTGAGACATAAACATACTATATTGATAGATTTCAAGACTCCTACACTTAAATGAAAAACGAAGACGAGAAAATAACAGAACGCGCGACTAGCCATTGCTAAGATGAAACAAGCTCGAACCAGTAAGAGAGAGGCAACAAAACTTAGATCAATCTATTGTTAATCCCCATTTTTAGATCAAATTTAAACAAATAAGCTTTAACATGGATTCTAACAATACGATTAACAAACATACTGATTCTGGAGAAAGAAAATAAAGACTACACCTCAATAAAGACCCAATAAAACTACCAAGTAAAGAATCAAAATGAGTAGTAACAAATGTGACATACGAACTTGAAATAGCAGCAAATACAACACATGAACTCAAAATGTTGACATCTTAGTTCATTCATTCAACTTGAGGTGAATGTATGAAAGATATGGTGTCGAATATTGAGCAACGACACAAATTCATGATAAACAGGAGCAAACTAAGACCAAAACAAAACCGAACAGCGACACCTCAGAACAAACTAAATAGTTTATGTAAGCGTGATAAAATGAGAAGATGAACCGAGAAACATGAAGCCTCAACTTTCAAAGAATCCACAAGAAGAGAAAAAAAAACTAATAATATCCCAAGAAAGGAACAAGCAACTAAATACGCATAACCATACTTCAATAGAGAAACAACAAACCAGAATCCAACTTAACTAAATGTATACAAAGAAGAACTAGCATGGCTCAAAATTAAAAGACAAGGCTAAGAAAATATATATTTACCTCTTTTTAGGCAGTGAATGAGACTAACAAGCTAGAAAGAGCAGTGACTTCCCACACGACTTCAAAGCTCTAGCAAAAAATTAGGATGTCCGAGCCGACTTCGAGCAAAGACCCTTTCCGAATTAGGTTTCACGTTTTTGGGGGGGGGGGGGAGGGTAGAATTTGGATAAGAATTTTTGGGGCAAAATCAGAATTCAATTCCTATTTGAATTTCCCCCCGAAAGATGAGAAAAGTTGTTGTTTGTACTAAACCAACAACGTTTGAAAAAGGGAGGGGCAGTGTGGACGTTTAGGATGAATCCCATGTCCTTGCTATGCCACACGACTTGATCTTATGTTGGTGAGGACAAAATTATAGCTGGAAATGTGGAAAAGTTGTACGAGATCGTACTGGTGAGGAATAAAGGAGAAGACGAGGAGAAATCGTACGTAGATGCAGTGCTCATCGTTTGGGTGCCTTGCTCACCGTTTGGGTGCCGTTGCTGTTGTTGTATGGAATATGAACATTGTATTGTTGATTCAGTTAGAATATTTCGTGTTGAGCAGCCTAGTAATTTTTGGAATCCATGACGCCGTTCGAAGTTGCTGCTTTCCGTGTGAATTAATGCTACTACCGTTGACGTTGAACACTTAGAATTGCTGTGAATTTTGATGTCGTGTAATTTCTAGTTGCTGTTGTTATTTGCTTTTCGTGTTCACAACGCTTAGGAATAGTTGTTCGTTGTTGTCGCTTCTCAGTTTCTTGTAGAGAAAAGTTTAGGCCGGGTTATGAGTAGAAGAGTGGGCTGGAGTCGGAGTTATTGCTGTTGTACGTGTTTGCTATTGTATTGTTATGAATTGGGAGTGGGCTGGGAATAGAGGAAAAATTGGGCTGATGGGTTTGTCTTGTGGGAAATGGGCCCAAAATTGGTTTGGGCTACTAGAAAAGGTAAAAAGGGGCCCAAAACTTTGTCTTTTTCCTAAATTAAATAGGCATATAATTGGATTTAAGGTTTAGCCATATGAGTCTAAATTACAGCCAATTGGAAATTAAAAATATTGCCAAACTTAGTTAATTAGGATAAATTCGGCTAGTAATCAAATAAGACGAATTGATATTAATTAATTAACGAGCTTCTTAATCTTAACGAAATAAAATAATTAACTTAATTGTAAACTAATGATTTAAAATATAAATTATTATATAACTAAACGAATTAGTAGGAAATTTATGTAAAAGTAAAATCTTTTTTGATGCAATTTTCTAATATTTATAAAATATACTAATTATATAAAAACATATTTATTATTTAAAAATCATAAAATGACTAAAATTACCTAAAAATAACTTGAAAAATATTTGAATTTTTATAAAATTAATTATTCCAAATCGTTTGAAATTAAAGAAGCACGAAAATTAATTCTTCTCGGGGAGGGTAAAAATTGGGTTTCAACAACTGTCCCTCGTTTGACTTGGATTGATGAAAGAAATTCGAGGCAAATGAAATTGACGAATCCAATTTTGACCGACCACATCTTCATCCCTTAGAAAAAGGCTTCAGTATGAACTTTAGTAATTATGGCCGAACCCCAGAAATGTGTTTCCTACATATCTCAGGCAATATGAGAATTCATGCCACTTGTAGTTTGATATGCTTGATTTGACGCATGATTTAGAAAGAACTTAAAAGTCATCCCGATATCGAATTATGAAGAGACCTAAACACTTGGGAATAGGATTTCAAGAGTGAATGTTAGAATACAACTGAGTTTTCAACATTGAACACTCCTACATATCCCTCAACCTTTAAGAATCAGGTCGTTTGTAGTTCAACTCATTCGGTTGAAAAGGAAATCTATTATGCAAGATAACCTTTGGTTCTGGAGGAGTGACAAATAAGTCGAGTATGAAAAAGAGGCTTGCAACCTCTTAGCCATGAATGCGGAGCTCTTCACATCCATAAGTAAGAACTTACACAGACATAATTTCCAAAGCTCTTGGTGCATTGTCACTCATATTGGGAAGACACTTTCGGTGAACACCAAGAGCTTTTCGGATGCGAAACTGAAACTGACAAACACCAAGAAAAACCCACATGCCTTCTGATAAGGGTGCAGTTTGATTGTGGTGGAAGTCGTTCCCCATCTCGCATCCTAAGAGTTTGATACTCCTCTTCGGACTATGTTTGAGTTTGCTGCAAATAAAAAGTTCCATGTTGTGCTGCATCCTTGTTGATGTCGTCCGGACATATGGTTGAGAATTCATCCTCTTGGATGCTCTCGACAAAGACTGAAATAAACTTGTTAGTAAAAATTGTAATTGGAAAAAAGTGATAGCATCTCTTACGATGCTTTTCAGTTACTCTTGTTGTGAAAGATGTCACATAAGTATGTTCAATATATGTCCGCACACTCAAATTAAATAATTAGTAGACATAGTGCCGCTTTAGCTAGCAGTTTGAGTCAAAAAATAAAGAAAGATCATTCATATAACAAATGAGTATATCTTAATGGATAGGCGTAAATATCTCTTTCAACTAGATGAGAAAATAAAGAAGTATTGAGAGTAAAAGATAATGGATACCACTTTCGAACACAATATGTCCATTACAACTCATGATTTGGTGAGGATTTGGAGATGTCATTCCTTGTTTTTTGTATGGCAAACTCCGGTGATCTCTGCAATGAGCTAGATGGCTCAATAATTATCCAACTATAACGAGGTGTATGGCTCGATGATTATCCAACTGTAACGAGGTGGATGACTCGATAATAGTCCAATTGTAACAAGGTGGATGGCTCGATGATATTCACTTCTCAGCTCGTGCTAAGAAAAAGTTCCACGTTGTGCTGCATCTTTTTTGATGTCGTATGCACCTGTGGTTTGATTTGAGAATTCATCCTCTTGGATGCTCTCGACAAAGAATGAAATAAACTTGTTAGCAAAAACTATAATTTAAATAGAGAAGTGATATGTTTTACCATAGTCGACATATGTTCTTTTCTATAAATGTTCTGACGTCAGCCTCAATCAGTTTTGACACAGTAGATGATGACTTGATATGATGTGGATGACGATGCTTCATTGATAGAATGATGATGATCCATTGGTAGGATAATGTTGCTACATGATAGGATGATGATGCCTCATTGGTAGGATGATGTTGATGTCCCTTTAGGTCATGACGTTGATGCTCCTTTGATAGGATGATGATTCTTCATTGATGATCCATTGGTAGGATTATGTTGATGTCCCTCTGGGTGATGACGCTGATGCTCCATTGATAGGATGATGATTCTTGATTGATGATCCATTGGTAGGATTACGTTGATATCCCTCTGGGTGATGACGTTGATGCTCCATTGATAGGATGATGATTCTTCATTGATGATCCATTTGTAGGATCATGTTGATATTCCATCGATAAAATGATGATGATGTCCCTCTGGGTGATGACGTTGATGCTGAAAAATAATTTGATGTCATTATAGATGCTTGTACATGTTGAGAGTTATGCTTTCACTTGTTCATATTTGAACATTACTCATTGTGACGCACACTTTGCTGGGAATTTGAACGAGGTATTGTTGCTCATATTATGAACTATTTTTTTTCTTTTGAAAAACTTCAATGACTTTCCAGCATCCACAAAAAAGTTATCAATTTTGGGGAGCTCCTCGCCCTTTTGACTTCTCCATATTCATTGAATGGAGGAATATGATGATCTTGAGGCAAGCTTATAGACCTATATCCACAGAAAAATTGTTAGTTTATAAAACAAATCGATCTGTGTTGAGTTCTTCAATCGCTTGCTTCTTATCTTGCTATCTTCGGTTGATCACTCTGGTCTCTTGCTTCTCCATAGATATAAGATGAAATTATACAAAATGTTTGGCATATCAAAAGCCTAAAAAAGGATTTTCAAGAATCAACTTGGGAAAGGTCACTGTCAAATGTCATGTCATGCATAGCCTAAATGAACGTCCTTGGTTCAAAACTTTGGTATATCCAATAGCTTATTTTGGAGAATTCAAAAATCCTTAAAGCTTGGGAAATTTCTGACATGGTCCTCCCTAAATCTGCTATAATTGAAAGGTTTCGCAGTTGACTCTGAAATCCAAAGGTGTCGGAGATTGCTGCAGTTGCCTATAAACTTTAATGATGTCAGGGATCATTTGAAGTTAGCCTTAAACTTCTAATCATGCTTGATATGTTCGAAATTTACTACAAACTTCTAATGATGCTTGAAGAATTTTTTGATGTCATCCTCAAAATTTTTTGTCCCAGTTAGAAGTCTTGGGGTATCTCGAACTATTGATATATGACTTATAGAATATTTGAGACCCTCTCAAAAATTCTGTCCCAGTTGCGATTCTCAATGTATCTTCAGTCTTGAATTGTTGTAGAGATCCACTTCTTGAGAATTTTTGAGTCCCTCTCAAACAATTTATCACAGTTTCTATTGTAAAGAAAAATAGAAATCTTATGGGAGATATGACCGAACAGTTGTGGCGCCTACGTATCCCGTTGAGGCAGGAATCAGGTCAAACATAGTTCCCCAATCTAGGATTAACTAAAATGAGAAATTTTAAATAAGGAAACGATCGAGGCCAACATAGGCCGCCTACGTATCTCAT
Source organism: Solanum chiquidenum (assembly GCA_029582725.1). NCBI lineage: Eukaryota > Viridiplantae > Streptophyta > Magnoliopsida > Solanales > Solanaceae > Solanum > Solanum chiquidenum. The sequence goes on along the minus strand of JAJOOS010080185.1, from coordinate 5,676 downwards.
TCTTGAGAATTCAGGTCGAACGTAGTTCAAGTACAAAAGGGAAATATTGAAAATGTATGAAGGAGTGACCAAAGCCGACATAGGCTGCCTACGTATCTCATTCTCTAGAATTCAGGTCAAGCGTAGTTCATTACAAGAGATAATTTTTCTAACTATAGAACTATAAAACGATTACAAACAAATGATGCAATTACAGGGAAAGAGATAAAATAAACTCTGAATCTTCAAATATAATAGCTCTTGATAGCATCTGAGTCGATTGGCAACTTGAGATGAATGTCTATGTCCAACCACGTCATGTGACCAAACATACGCATCGATATATTTTCTAAGTAAACTGTTGAGTTCTCTTTTCCGAGCTTCTCTCAGATGACTTTTTTGACACAGTCATCCTTTTCCAGATTTACAGTTTCCTTCTCATCAAGATTCGGCTTATCTTGATTCTAGAATTGTTTAAATGCTTTGGCAATGTGTTTGAATATCATGATCTCCTCGTCATACTTTTCAAACTCATCTTCTCCTACCTCATTTTGTTCATTCAACTTATGACATGACATGATATTGACAGGTTTAAAACTATTTTCACTTAAATAAACATATTATTAAATAGCAGAATTAAAGCAAGTAAAATAAATTTTCACAATAGAAGAGGCTTTCATTGAAAATAAGAAAATACGAACTTTGGCCATGACCATGAGTAATTTTGCCTTTTTCAAAACATTACGAGGGAAATTAAAACTTAATTAATTAAAATGACATAAAAAAGTGGGTTCTGGGCCTCATTTGAACTACCACCGATTTTAGAAATAGCATAAGATTCATTCTTGTCTATCGAGGTGATATAGGAATCAAGAGCGGAGTGGAATTCCAATTAAGACCTTTCTCCATTGGCTCAGTGTCTCGTATACCTGATGTCTCGATCATCCTCTTGGGCGCAACATCATCTTCTTCAAAGAGATTTCCAATTCCTTCTCCATAGTTTTGCAGAGGATTACTGTATACATTGGGTGCGGCGGTCTAGAGAGTGACCACCTTTTGGTCGATCAAGTCCTGGATCTTGTGCTTTAAATTAATACAATTTTTAGTATCATGCCCAACACTGTTGGAATAATACGCACACCTTCGATCGGCTGGTAGAATTTGGAGCTAGTATCGACTGGCTTGGGCTTGACCGGATGAATAATACCTGCCACAGTTAATCGCTCAAATAATTTTGTCCGACTTTCAATGAGCGGCATAAATTTTTGAGTAGGTTTCTTATCGAATCTCGAACGAGGAGGGTCATAATGACCTTGATGAGGCGGAGGCATTTGACAGTAATTTTGAGCGTTTTGACGGGGAGGTGCTTGAGACTTTGGGTCAATCATATTAATAGTGAATCTTTCACGATTCAACAGTGAATCACCATTGGCATTGGAAGTGACAGTTTGAAGAGTGGCAATTCTTTGATCGATCAAGTCTTGAATTTTATGCTTCAAGTTGATGCAATCCTTAGTGGTATGTCCAGAACCTCCTGAATGGGAAGCACAATGAAGATCGGGCCTGTAAAGTCTAGAATTGACATTAACATTTCTTTGGATCATTTGTTTGTATTAGACCAGTTGCTTGCAATCTCTCAAAAACTTGGGTTTGACTTTCAACCAAAGGAGTAAAGACTCGAGAAGGTTTCTTCAAAAATTTCTGACAAGAAAGATTGTAATTATTTTGCAACGGTGGAGGTACTTTACATTAACTTTGAGGGTTTTGGCGAGTAAGAACTGGCATTTGAAAATCTGAATATTCTAGTGTTTGGTAGCTAAGATGGGCACTTTGGTAATTTGACAATGAGACTTAGTAACTTGATTGAACATTTGAGTAATTTGGCAATGGAGCTCGGTAATTTGGATAATTTTGTGGTGGAGCTTGGTAATCTGATTGGATGGGGTAAGGATTTTATGGAGCTAAAGGGTAGGTTTTGGATGGTAAAGGCTTTCGAACATTGAGACCGGCATGCCTCTTTGATTTTTGGCTCGATTCAAATGATATAGAGGAAACATTTTCCCTTTTCCTCCTCAATGGTCCCGAGGATTCATCTTGGGGAGTCATTCAGATGATTTTTCCGGTCTTGAGACCGTCTTCAATAGCTTCACCAATTTTAACTATCTAATTGAAATTTCCTCCTAAAATGAGCAACATCCTATTATAGTACTCCGGTTCTTGAATGCTCACAAAGATTTCAATAATCTCTTTCTCAGTGATGGGAGGCCTAACCCTTGTAGCCTTTCTTCTCCAACGGTAGGCATACTCTCGATAGCTTTCAGTAGAATTCTGTTTGATTCTCTCTAAAGAGTATCAATCAGGGATGAATTCTACATTGTAACCAAACCTTTCGATGAAGTCTTTAGCCAAAGCGTTCCAACTTGGCCACTGCTTGATTTCTTTAGAAATAAACCATTCCAAAGCTTCTCCTTTTAGAATTCGACTAAAGAGTCACATTAACAAAGCTTCATCTTTCCCTACTCTCACAAGTTGTTCAAAATAAGCCCTCAAATCAGTCGGAGGATTTTCAACTCCACTAAAAGTGTCAAATTTTGGTACTGTAAAACCTTCTGGAAGCTCCAAATATGGATGAATACACAAATCTTCATAATTCAACCACACAATGTCTGGGGTGTATTAAAAGTCCTTCATTGCATTCATAACTTCCTTGCTGATGCTTTGCTCAGCCTTTCCTTTTATAACCTTCCACTCCTTCTCCTTCTTCTCACAATCATCGAGTTCAAAATGTGTGGTAAATGGGGGGTATAATTCTGACAATATTGGAAGATGAAATGCGGTTTTTAGAGGTATGCATTGAGTGGTAGGTGAGTTTTGGATAATTTGAGTAGGGGTTTGATGGATCGGAGGAAAATTCTGGAAAGTGTTGGTATTTGGATTTTGAGGAGTAGGTAACTTTTGGTATGAGTAGCTAGCATGATGTGGGTTAAGGTTGGTTAGTTCAATGATGAGAAGTTTTGGATTCGTAGCGGTGGATGAATTTTCAGAAAATGTTCAGATATTGGACCTGAAGTAGGAAAATGGAGTGGAGGCCTTATGTTGTCTGAAGTAGGAGTGTTAGCAACAATAGCCAGATTCGTCAAATCTCGAGTTTTATCCATTTCAACCCTCATTTCAGCATTCTGTTGGAACAATTGTGCAATCAGCTTGTTCTGTTCAGCAATGATAAGGTCATTCACAACAATTTTGGTTAAATCAGTATTCTCAACATTTTCAACCACTTTTTCTTTTCCTTTTGATAGACATTGGTCGGAGAAGGAATCTTTGGGGTCTTTAGACCTTGTGAAGTATGAATGTTCTGCCATTTTCTCAACACATATCAGTTTTGAGTACGTGACAAAGAAAAACAACTCAATGACAAATGTGTTAGTCTGTGTTGATGATAAATAATACAAAATATCACACACATGACTACAAACACACAAGAGTTGCTTCATTTAAAGATAAACTAGCCCTCAGATATAGAAAAATGACAAAATAGTGTAACGACCCGTAAAATGAATATGAGAAACTAGAGCCTAACTAGTGTGTCTTTGAGTGTGATGTGAGGTTATATGTTGTAAAATGATGTCCCGGACTATGTTTGAGGAGTTTAGGGGTTAAACGTCAAGGTACGAACCCCCCAAAGACCAACCAAGGGTCCTTGAGGGGGACCCTGAAGCCTAACCCCCAAGACCCCAAAGAAAAACAAGTTGCCAAAATGAGGGTGACATACAGATGGGGTCCACGCCCCGTAGGTCCATCCGCACCCATGGATGGCCTCCGTAGGTCAAGGACCCTAAGTGGTGAGTCCCAGCCCCAGACCACGGATCGGCAGGATGGGACGTGAGCCCACCTACGGTCCGTAGGTCATGGGCGTAGGCCACCACCTGCAATCTGTCAAATTCTCGGTCAAGTAGAGGTTAGTTTAGTAAATTCCATATTAAGTTAGTTTAGTTATTGGATGGTTATTATTAAGATATTTTAAGGTTTTTTTAAGTATTAATGCACATTTACAACTCATTATTTCAAAACCCAAAATACAAACCTCCCCTCCCCTCCAAAAGTTCTCTCTCTAGAAACCTCCATTGAAGGTGAAGGATTCAAGCTTCCAAGGTCAAGACTTCAAGTTTTTCAAGGGATTTTCATGGGATTCTTCCATAAAAAGTATGGTGGTCTTCATCCTTGACTTAGTTTCTTTCAAGGAGCCAATTTCAAAAGTGATTCCAACTCTCCAATGTTTTCCCCAAAACCCTAATTTTCAATCTATGCATGGGTTCGATTCCAAACGTTTTTCAAAGGCTTTATTGCATTGAATAATGATTGAATCATGTCAATTTCCTTATCTATTGTAGTATCTTAGATTTATGGGTTGATGTTGGTTCATAGCCTTGAAAGGCAAGTTCATGAAGGATCTATGAATGATTATGATGTGAAGTATGTATGTGTGATCTCAATGAAAGTGTTACGATCATGATTAGAAAGTAATTGTGTTATTATTGAAAGTATATTCTCAATTAACACTCATGAATGATGATGATAGAATATGAAGGGTTTCTATAATGTAATGTTATATCTTGAATTGGTATGCTTAGGCATCCTATTCCTGTATAAATGAAAGTAATATGGATTGTTGTACCTTGAATTGGTAGGCTAAGACATCATTTTCTTCTATTGATCAATGTGACCTTGAATGTAAGATCATGTCTTGAATTGGTAGGCTTAGGCATCCTCTTCTTGCATAATGAATGTGTCTTGACTTAATGAATATGAATCGATAGGCTTATGGCATTCCTCTCATAAATGACTTATGAATGTGTCTTGACTTAATGTACATGAATCAATAGGCTTATGGCATTCCTTTCATAAATGATTAATGAAGTATTCTAGGCTATGTCTTGAACCGGTAGACTTAGTGTTGGTAGCCCTTCATGATGAGTCTAGAAAATAATGTGATGATAAACCTTAAGCCGGTAGACCTAGTGTTGGTAGCCCTTTCATGTGTGAAATAATGAAACTTGTATTGGTAGAGCCTATGTTTATGGCACCCTTCTGGGAAAAGTCAATGAGCTATCCCTAATGTACCTTGAATCGGTAGACCTAGTGGTGGTGACCCTTTCATGTTTAATGTACTTTGGGTAAGTAGAACTAATGTTGGTAGCCCTCTCAAGTACATTAATGTTAATGTGAATGAAATACTCTATGGGAATGGAGGCTAAGCACCGAGTGGATATGGTAAGATGGAAGTTCTCCCTACGTTAGGCCGGATTTCAATGAACATCTTTCATATCCCATAACTATGTGCCCACATAGCATATTAGCTAGTGGATTCCATCCAAGCTAAAATGTTACTAGTTCTACCTTAGGCAAGTAGAACACCTTTCTTCGGTGTGGGGTCATATGACGCCGAATTTCATGATTTATCTCTCATGGTCTATGTCGGTTAATGCCTATTCCCATCATGTGAGATGTGCATTATGGTTTCTTGAGGATTTCTATAAAGTGTGGGTGGTAGTATGGGATGCTATCCATGCATTGCACGAGCAGACTTTGAGAGGGTCACAGTGAGTTCTCTAAGGTCTTAATGACTAATGTATGAAAGTGCTCTAAATGAAGTTAATGAAGAATGTTGACTCTTAGATGCTTAATGTAATGATGCAT